>JABVXU010000241.1:0-81861 GCA_013365365.1 Cruorifilaria tuberocauda
ATTATTAATATTATTAATTATATATATATTAATATATATATATTAATAACTATTAAATAAATATAACTGGTTTTCAGATTTCAGACCTCAGACGGAGTTTTCAGACTATTTAAAGTGATCATCAGATCAATTATTAATATATGAGAAAACATTAAGTTTTGAAATTTCTTTTTGAATCGCACTACACTATTTTCCTATTAAATTAACATTTTTCTCTTTTTGTGCATCACATTCTTTCCTCATTTTGGAAATTTTAAGACAGAATACTTGATATCCGCAGAAAAAAACGATGAAGTGAGCGTATCGAATATATCGCGTGAAAGTGTGACTCAAAACGCTTCGATATATTCAACCGCTCAGGTAAATAAATATCGCAAAGTAATGTAGATATATAGTTGAAAGACAAGAGAAGTAGATAAAAAGATAGGTATTTGTAATTCGTGGTAATGAAATTTCGTTCTTTATATGAATTTTGAAATTTCCTCGTTATATAAATGTCTTTTAGATAGATTTAGGACTAAATTTTTTTTTTGAGGACCTATACAATCCGTATTGTACAGACCATCGATTTCCTGTCATCTTACTTATTAGTTTCAAAATTTGTGTTTTAAGGTTCTCTCTGTTCCTTACTTATTTGATTGATTTATATTATCATTTATTTATCTGATTCTTCTTATTTTCTTTGCGTACGGACATTTTCAGATAGATTTAGAATCAAATCCAGTTTCTTACCCAGAGGGAGATTACGGCCCAGTTGTATATGAAGCTCTATCTTGTCAACGGCGTAAATCCATCATATTATTCGAAAGTAGACGCTTTCCGAATAAAATTTCCGAATGGGCATTGAAGATGCCAACAAACGATATTACAATGTACTACACATGCGTACTTTGTCGAAAGCTTAAAGATAAAGGTAAACGACAAGAACCACCTGTTCATTATCCTCCTCCGGCTCGAATTGTAGTACGTAATGGACGCTTCATGGTACATCCAGATTATCCGAGAACACCACACATCTGCGACTTCGCAAATAATCCGTTGTCAGATCGACAATCTGTTTTATCGAGGCGGTAAGAATATGAGATCTTTCTTGTTTTTGAAAATGTGTTTTATCAAAATAAAATGGTACATACATTATTCGATATTTGTATAAAATTTGAAATCAAATATTGATTTGTGTCCAAAAATGTATTTGCTATCCTAATGTTTATATTATATTGGATACTTTTTCAGAGTGTTGGCCAAAAGACCTGTGAATGGATCGATTCCTTTGCAAAGTTTTAATTATGCCACTAATCAAGACATGAATTACCGATATATCACAATCGCTTCACCGGAACGCTCTTCTTCTAATATCTATGTAGTCGAGGAACCGGGTACTTGGCCCCAGGATCCGGTAAGTTCAGACATCTGTCGTATTTCTGATATTATTCTGTCATTTCGTTCTTATAGCATATTTGCAGAGAGGACGCTCGATTATAGATTAATAATAAATAAATTATTTGTTTAAATTTTAACAAATAGTCGCTAACTGCGATATGCAAATAGTATTCTAAAAGCATCTAAATCTCTCAGAACGTTGTCGTATGTTAACCAATAAAGATGAACCTTTCCGCTTCACCGTTAATTAGACTGAGGATAGGTGGAATCAAATAAGTTTAGTATTATTTTTAGGAAATATCATTATCCGATGATAGTGATAGCGAGTATGAAGCTCTTTTAAGACTTGATATTAACCAAAATACCAATGAGGTTGCTTCTGTCACTGTTGCTGCTAGTTCCGATATGTCAAATACTTCTGAAGCTGATTTTGCGGTATATATTTCTGTCAATATTTCAAAGTTAACTTATGGTTTCATACTATAAGTTATGGTATTAAAGTTACGGGTTTCTGCTATATCACGTGACAGTTAACTATATAGGATATTTTATACATGTTATGGTGATATGGTTTTTACTTTTTTTGACTGCGCCGAAGTTTTTTTAGCATCTTGAATGATGCATAAAGTAATTGTAAGACTTATCCATATTAAATAACGACGTCGCTCAATTCAAAACACATTCATCATCCAACATCTTTATGTAGACAGAACAAGTGGAACATAAATCAGTTGAGAAAATTCAGGTTACACAATGCAGAACCAAGGTCGCAAAGTTTGCAAAGCTCGTGTTCAAATTTAGGTACACTAGTCAAATTTGAATAGAAACTTTAAATTAAAGTTCATGAAAATTTTGGAAGTTTCCTATTGTGAAATATGTTTTTTTTTTCCATATTTCAAAAGCAAAAAAAAATGTTAGTTATAATGTTGTTGTTTCAGGTAAGACGGGAGGGGCCCTCTCAGATATATAGTTGCTCAATCGTGGGATGTGATTTCACAACGTCAACATTGACTGATCTTGATGTTCATCTAGGGGAACACGAGTTACTTGATGAAGAACAAGTTGTACAATATGAAATTTTTGAACAGGTTACTACCTCAGTTTTTGTGGGCGCAGTAATTTAAAGATATGAAACTATATATTAGAGTAGATAGGGACTAAGCACATGGCTCAAAAAAAAATTTATATAGTATTTTTCTTATCACTTTCCAGCTCGTTAATTTCCATTAAAGTTTTCTTTCGAGTAATAAAAAGCAAATAAATAATAAGAGATGATCTTTGACAATAAAACAATGAGCAGTTCGATGGTTAATCGTACTTCAGCCAGGAAGTCCATATGCAAGTACTGAAGCTGTAGGAATCATTGACAAAGCACGTTTTTCTGAACCGTTCAGGAAGAGGCAGAAGGCGATAAGTTCGGATAATCATATTTTATTAGCAACGGAGGATAATGAAGTTAGCTACAAAGTTTTGTTTTCATCTATGAAATACATAATTTAAAATTGGATTAAGAAGGAGAGAATAAAAATGAATTAATTGAAATCTGTTGAAGAACTGCGGAGAAGCTTATTCTATTTCTTTATAGTTCGAGCTAGCCCAAATACCTCAGGATTGCTTCAGAAAGGCTTTTTAAGCTCTCCTTTTTCGAAATTTCAGGATTGTTTCGAAAAATCAGATTTGCCAACTGATGTACCATCGGATGAAGGTGTCCAGCAGAGCCCAGAAAGTTTACGGGCTTCCATCCAAAGACGTTTACAGGTAAATTTATTTAGGGGGCAATTCTTTTATATATATGAACACATGATAACAGTTTAAATAAATTAACCGTAAATTTTTGTTTGTTTTCGATATATACTTTTGCTTCTTTACAACAGCAATTTTTTGGTATTGAATTATCCGGTATTTTTAATAGAATATAGAGCGCTCACTGGAAAATGTTGGAGTGATGCAACTTTTGGAAATCGATGGGTATTTACTGCGAATACAGCAGCGATTATGCGATATTCAGTCATCTAACGTGCGTTATTTCCATGATGCTGGAGCTGGAGTATTACAGAGCACAGGCCCATAGGATGTTAGTTCGTTTTTCTGGTCTAGTAGTGACAACAAGTCAAATAAATTAATGGGATTCCATGTCAGTGAAATTAAACTGGTTAAATTTTTAATTTAATAAATTGTCTTGCTTTATCATCGTAAGTATAAGCATATGGCACTGATTTCGCACGTGCTAAAAAATTATATCTACTACCATTTAATTCGCTTTTCAGCTGATAATTCTCCACTTTTTTCAGATAGAAAATCATCATTAGGTTTAGCAGTCTGTCGAATTACGAATTACGCTGGCAGTTGATACAATGCACTTTGTAATGTGTAAAGATTCAAGCGTCAAATAATGGATTTTACCAAATTCTTGCCGTCCCAAGATTTGATCCTAGCAAGTGCAGTTCATTTTCTTGATGTTTTATAATAGCCATCATCTAATCATTCCATCATTATATGTCAGGAATTTCCAATTTTTATTGAAAGTCTCTTGTTTAATATGTTAACATGCAAATATTTAATAAAGATGAAGACTTCAAAAAGACCTTGAGATGTAATTACAGAAACATTTGAAAAAAATTTTACCAAGTGCTAAAACAAAAACTAATTCTCACATACGAGAATTTTGTAACAAAATATCGGAACATGACAACAAAAGAAAAAAGTAATGAAATCTCTACACATAAAGCAGTGTCTGCAGCCGGGGAATGATTATAATTTAATATTAGCAATTAGTAATTGAAAAATTCACATATTTTTTAGTTATGTAGTTTGAAGTACCAATAAATAACTGTCAAACAACATATTATCAAGATTCACAAAGAGGGCATGAAATTGTAGGAAAAATGAATTTCCTCACAAAAAACCAGAATTTAAGGTATAAAATTATCTGATAAATTTGGAGGATGTGACGAACCTTTCTCAAATTTTTATAGGTAAAAGAAAGCATATATCATTGCCAAAATAATAATATCGATATGACGTTAGCAGTTTCACAGAACATACGCAAGAAATAATTTACATTGAGAAAAGACACTGCAGGGAACTTATTCGACAAATGAATCGGATTGGGGCTGTTTATATGGTGTCAGATCAAGTGTTAGCATTCCGGAAACAGTATAACTGGATGGATGTGGATAAATACCAATGATGGCATCAGCTTTATTGTAAAATTCCTCTTTTAGTGATATGACAATTAATTGCATATCGATGCGCGCACGTTCACAGATGAAATTTGCAACCTGAAATTTACTGTGCAATAAATTCATAATTTGCTACAAATGGAAACTCGCAAAAGAAACTTCCTGACTGTAGGTTACATCGAATTTCTTCTTTTAGTTTTTACGAAGATGACAACTGTTTGACATAAAATCATTTACGAAAAAATAGAATAACATACGATTTAGAGAAATATCGATAGCAAAACCGGAGAAAAGTTTCTCATACTTCAAAAAAAACCACACCTTGCCAATATTAGTATTATCCAATGCAGCATCTACTTCATCCAAGATGAAAAATGGTGATGGACTACGAGCATGGATAGCAAAAAGTAATGCTAATGCTGCAACAGTTTTTTCACCACCACTCAAGTTATCCATTGGTCGAAAACGTTTACCGGGCGCTACACAATTGTACGCAATACCTTCAAGGTATGGCTCTTCCATGTTTTCCTCACCAAGGAATGCTTGTGCACTTTCATTGCGACTGAGCTTCTAAAAAGTAATGAAACTAGGAAAAGGATATAAAAATTAAAAAAAGTTGAAAACGTAAAGTTTTGGATTCCAAAACATCAACTTCAATTTGTAAATCTTGTGGAGAAAACTAATACTGAAATTTCGATAAATTCTAGTAAAAATTTAGCATAGAAAGTCATAGATCTAAAATTAGATTAGAAGAATGGAACAAAACACAAAACAAATCGACCTTGTAAATATCATCAATTTTCTGTGAGACAGGTTCGAAACATTCGTGAAATCGATGGTAGCGATCCGTTTTAACTTTTTCAAATAGTAGACGAACCTTTCGCGCTTTTTTTCTAGCCAATTCACATTCTTCTGTCGTTTCGGCCTCCTTCTCTTTTACTATTTCCATTCTAAGAATAAAAGAATGGCAAACAAAATAAAATGATCACCACGTCCATTTTTGTTTAGAGACAATCGAAGCAAAACTTCCTGCAGCGTAAAATTAATAAAAACATACGACCTAAGCCTAGCGCATATGGATTAATCATTGAGTAATCCGAAAGTAGTATTTTACCAACCTTTCCTTTGCTTTCAAATTCGGTGCACTAATCCGTGAAATTTTCGTCTGTGAATCACTAACTTCTTTGTTCAGTTTATCAAGTGCCTTCTTCACTTCCTCATCATTATCAAACTGAAACCAACGGAAAAAATAAAAATGGAATTTCGTTTATTCCTCGCTTTATTTCTCATATTTTCTCCCTATCATTCTTCTCATTACTTCTTTTTTCATTATTAATGACTACTTATTGATGCACTCGATCGCCGTTTTTATTTCCTTTAAGAAACTTAATGATAATTTTGATATCACAGGAGCAACGCAAATATTTCTAAAATACCTCTCTGAGATTAATTGGAAGTGTTCGATAATCCACTTGTATTTGTGCTTCACGATCCATCTGCTCGTGTGAGAGCTGTTGTGAATCACTCACACTTACACTTGTACCAGTAGTACCTAAAGCAGAAAATAACTATGGGGATTATGCTTCACATTTGCAACACTTAATTATAAATTAAAATTTTAATTCGATTTCAACAAAAAATAATAATGTCCATGCACTTAAATAGTTGAAAAGTAGCTGTTGGTTAGCTCTGTAAAATCTCGTTTCATTGAAAAATTCTTGATTTGAAATGGATAAACTTCTAATAGCTTCTGATCACATAATGATAACACTGTCAATCCGAATGAGCTGCTACCGATAGTGTCGGACATTAGTCTTTAAATTATTTATTATAGATCAGGCATTAGATTTCAACCTAGTTTTTATTTCTTCAGGGAAAAGAAGAAAAAAGCAAGGAAAGATAGGATAAGAGAAGATACTGTTATTGATAATCTTTTTATATTTTATGTCAATTATTATCAAAATTATTGTACAATGCAAACAGCTAACAAGACATAATTTTACGCTATTTATAATCACACAAGCACCCATAACGTCAACTTCAATCATTTCCTTGTTTCAATCGTTAGTTAATCTGCTGATAATTCGAAAAACCAATTCACTGAAAAGTGGAAATACAAAAAAAGAAAAAAAATTACTTGATGGGATGGTATCATCGATTTCAATGTCAGCAAGGGATCCTCGAAGGAGTGGCAATTTGATACCATTCATTTTACACTGATGTAGTAATGAGTGACGTTGATGCCGTCGTCTCAGAATGGTTTGTTCTAACGCAGCGGCTGTTTTCTCTGCTGCGGCAACCTACAGAATTAGAGCAGTAAAATTGCAAATGTATTAAAAAGTTTACCAAATCATAAAATGACCCCATCATCAAAGACAGAACCAATCCTACAACGATGACTAATTCTATAATATTCTGTAGCATCTCTCTAGTTCCGGCAAGTAATTAGATTTTATCAGTACCAGCCAAAATCTAAATAAGTCATAGAAGAAAAGAGGATTTGGAATGATTACTTCACGAGCAGCCTGCTGTGCAGCTTTTTTAAGTGCATTTATTTCAGTATCACTATCTTCCACCAGCGCTTTCTTCGAAACAATTGCCATTTTCATTTGTTCCAGTTCAGCCTCCAACTTTTTCAATGTCTAAAAATGAGAGTGAATTGCAAAATGACTGAAATGTTGGATGATAAAAAAACATGTAAATAATTTGAATCAAAATTCATAAAAAGTTATTACCTTATGTTCTTCTTCTTCTTTGTTTTTTAAACCTTCAATTTCTTTCGTTAAACGTTTTACTTTTTCCGCCTCTTGCTTCTCTTTCACTAAATATGAATTATGTCTCAGTATCAAATCATTAAGAGATTCCAATCGTTTCTTGAAATCTTAAGTTGGACAAAAATGCAGTACCTATGAGATTAGAACTACGATTTTACAAATCTAGAATACATCTAATTGTATATCTAACTGAAAAAATACTAATTATCGCACTATAATTATAAGTTCATTCAAGAATAACTGTAAAACACTTCTTTTAAAATCAAAACTATTAGTTCATGCCAGTATTAAGGTATTCATGTAAAAAAGAAAAGCGCGAAAAATTTACATCGCTTATCCTCTGATTTTAAATAATCCAATTCATTCCGCAAGCGATCCAGTTCATTATCAAATTTCTTCAGTTGGTCCTGCATTTCTTCATGAAAACGCATTTCACGCTGTTCATACTGGCTAAAAAGTATAAGATTTGTTTTTTTTGGCTTATAAAAAATATGAAAACAAAGTTTTTGACTAGAAATAATACGGAAACCACCACATTGAAGAAACACTTGGGAAAAAAATCAACTAAAGAAAATCGGGACATATTGTACATTGGGATAATAAAATATCCAAAGTCTTTGCAACAAAGAAAGAATAAAGGATATAGCAGATAATCATACCGAATATCTTTAATGCTTATACGCTGGCAAAATTCATGGAATACTTCATCAGTTATGACATTTCGCTTATGTTGCAATTTTTCAATTTGTACAATTCGTTCTGCCATTCTTTGTTCTATTTCGTCTATTCGCGGCTAAAATTTCGCTTAAATTAATTACTGTCCAAGAATTGATTTATTTACGCCAAATATGTTTGAAAGTTGCTCATTATATATTATTTAGTATTTATTTAATCCATTACAAGGAGGAATGTAGAGGCATGCAGAAGATGAGAAAAGTAATTCTGTACATAGTTCGTAGTGCTTTCCCTTTCATGGTTTAAATGAATATAATCTTTCAGCAAAGCTAACGGCCTAAGAAAAAAGGAAACATTATTCTTCTCGCCAATATATTCCATCCAAACATGAATACCGAATCACTCATTCAAGAAAAGCTGATACCGGTGTAATTAGATATTACTTATTGAATGATTAGAAAGAAGCGAAGCAATAAAACAACTGCACGTGTCACTAATATAATGCATCATGACTGATTATCAAAATTAGGAATTAAACATCGACTTAATCAACTTTGATTTTAAATCGTACCTACCTGTATAAGTGAAAGTTCACTGTTGAGCGTTTCAAGATCCTGCTCAAGCTTTTTTAGTGTCTGATTCGTTATCTTTGCATGATCATTTCGTGTACTTTTGAGACGATTTTCAAGATGAATCAGCTGATTTCTTTTCATTTCTACATCAAGTTCCTTTTTACGCGTTCGATGTAATTGCTGAAGCTCATCTTGCAGTTTCATCCGATTTTCTTTCAACTTTCTACAAATGTTTCTTTTCCTTTTTTTGAAACTCGAATCAAATGAATTATTCATCATCATTTAACTTGATAAAGATGCTGCATTTTTTGAATTCTCGATTACGCAAGCTACAGTTCTTATCGATTAGCTACGCTATTACTTCTTTCATTACTAACATATTACAGAATTATTCGAACTTCGCAACAGAGTGGTAACCAAGAAAAATATTTTAAATAGAAATTAATGCTCGAAAGGAAAAAATGTCAAGAAATAGACCTGATAGCATTCTCGTCCCATTTCTTTGCCCGCTGCCGTAGTTCTTGGCCACCTCCTGATATGATGCCACTCCTTTCGAACAGTGTTCCATCCAATGCTACCGCTTTGTATCGATCCGATGCACTTCCATAAGCTAAATATCTGTAATAAACCAAAAGTATACTATCGAAAAAAAAGAAACAGAATAAATAATGCTATTTTCAAATTGAATTATAAAATATTCACTCCATTTCAACTCCACATTCCTGCTGAGCTAACAAATATAAGAATTAATGAAATTTAAATGAATAAGTTTAGAAAAAATGAAAACTAAATAAAATATATTAACTCATTCATTTATATATTGGCACACAAAAATGTAGTAGCTTAGTCACTTGCTATAAAAGTCTCAATTGAATAAGTATGAATATAATAAAACAATTACAAAAAATTTTGGATTAATTAAACAATCCTAAAATTGGGATTTTGAAAAATTTAACGATCAAAAAATTACTTTGCATCTTCGGGCGTTTCACAGACAAGAGCGTTACCACATGCAAATTGCAGAGCCTTTCGTGCGACAGGATTATTGCACTGTATAACATCGAAAACTAACTTTACGCCTCTTGGTTCAGTTAGTTCTCTGAAATTTAAATCCTAAACCCACTATAATTTCCTCTATTATTTTCTCGAATGATACCATGGGAAGAAATGTATAAGATGGTAGTAGCAGAGCAATTTACATTTACCATATCAGCTTGTTATTCATATTCATAAATATATTGAAAAATTATTATACCGCAATTTTTCCTTGATCGGATGAACATCCAGAACTGATAAAGGAAGGAAAGTTTCAGGGGCGAGACGTTGTTCTTTTAAATAAACGATACTTTCTCGGGCTGTTTCATCTGTATCACAAACAATAGACATCATATTTTTAGCTAACACCTGCAATAGTATTGCTCTGAATCGTATTTATTAAAATCAATTTATCCCATTGCTTCAGAAAGTGATCGAACGGAAAAAAATTAAAACGAAATAACCATCTCATCACATTAGAATTTAATGTAGAAGCATTCGTCTTTTAAATATCAAGTAAATTTATATCTTAGTAATTGGCTAGCAAAAATTAAACCTTAGTAATAGCGATCTGAAATCGTCGATGAGATGGCTGGCATAAGTCAACTAATCGACCGTAGACACGATCCGGAAAAATACGTTTTAAATTCTCGATCGTTTCATTTCGTTTCCTATTTCTCTCTGATTCTGCTGTATCACCGTGTGCCTCTGATAGTTGTCGTGAAACATTATTTAATTCAGTCGTTACTTTTTCCAAACGTTCTTTTGATTCGCGAACCTGTGAATAATTTTTGATCCTTAAAATCTTGGAATCATCGATAAGGTGGCTCTCAAATTTCATCGAACGAATCAAATTTTTGCCAAAATTAGTAATAGTTATGACGTACGAAAATTTCAGTGCAGATTAAAGAATATTACCAGAAAAAATCAGTACAGGAAAATACAAAACTCGAAAACCCTGAAATTCTGAATTCAGCTATTAAATAATTTTGATTATGTGAAACAATTCCTACGACTGAATTTTACTTTCTGATTTTCAAAATGATATTTGATTACTTCGTCATATTGTAGCGAATCTTCCAATTTAATTTTCCTGTCCCTTCATTATATTCAACAGATAATCCCAAGTAAGACAATAAATGCAATGAAATATAATGCTGTACTTGAACTTCAAGATTTTGTAAATTTTTTTTCTCGTCATCAATCAGATTAGTCTGTGATATGATATTTTCTGCCAGCTGTTCTGCCTGACGCGACATACGTTCAATTTCTTGCTCCTTCTAAAAAATTTAGAAATTCTGATATTAATAGCTCATATTTATATATTTAACTTGCTTTTAAAATTATCAAAATATTGCAGTATTAAGAGTTAGAATAAAAAATTAAATCAATGAAAGGAATGTAAGGAAAATTTCGCTTTTGCCAAAGCATATTTGTATGCAAAGCTGTGATTACGCCAAAATAAATTTCACAACAACAAAACAAACATTTTTAACGCGATCATTAGCATGAGATAAACGTCTCTGCTCAAATTGCAAATTATTCTTTTCAGTTTCTTGTTCTTGTAACAATTTATTAAGTTCCATATCTATAACACCGCATCGCTTTGTTGCTTCACCCTTCAGTTCATAGTATTCGTTTACCTTCAATAAAACCATATTAACAAAACATAAATAAAAAAAATACATGGAAATGTCTGAAAGAAAAACTTTTCAATGCTTCGGAAGATATAACGAACTGAAATATGAATAAAGATTAATATAAACTATTTTGCTCAATCACAATTCGCATCGTTGACGGCCAGAAAATTGTTACCTGCGCATCACTTAGTTGCATTGCCAATTCTTGCGATTCAGTAGCAAGCTTCGCTTCGCACTCTTGTTTTTTCTGCTCAACTTCCCTGAAAAGTAGTATTCTACTACACCAGTATATTTAGATGGACAAGAACCACTAAAGTCTCAATTTCGTACTTAAGTTGCTGTTTCAATGTGATTACATTGCTCTCATGAGCTTCAGCTGCTCGTTGGGCGTTAGAATGTGCTTTATTAGCCATTTCAAGCTTTGCTTTCACATGTACAACTCCTTGTTTAGCGGCAACATATCGCGGTTTTTGTGTCATTACTTCTTTCTCCTGAAAGAGCACTATATACAACATCCATAAATTAGTAATGCATATCAGAATTACAATAATATAGTCGGTTAAATCAAATAAATCATATCGAATATTTAACATGTTCCTCATGCATCATCAAATTTTCTGCTGTACCTCACCTCTGTCATATATCTTATCCATGGTAGAAAGAAGGCTATCCTGTATTCCGAAATAAGAAGCGAGAAGAGATCAAACCTAGATATATACCAACCTTTTCATGAGCATCAAATTCCTACCAAAAGGTTGCAACTGTTCATAATGAAGGAAGCAAAATCTGTTATAGCTAAATATTTCTAAACATACCTTTCCAGATGTTTTATTTTCCAGCTTGTGAACTTCTTTCAAAACTTTTTTATGTTCATGTTGCTTCGCCGTCACGGCTGCATCACATTCTGCTTTTTTACTGGTTAACTCGGCTACTATTTCTTTTTTACGCTTCCAATCCTTAGTCGTTTCGTCTGCCACTTTCTCTGCGTAAAATAGTTGCAGAAGATATACTTGACGTTGCTTCGATTCCTATAATTCTATCACGCTTGAAAATGGCTTTCAATAACAAATTCAAAAAACTGCATTTTTGTAATCGGCACTATTTCAATCCGTTTAATGGTAAAATGATAATAAATTTCAAATTACTTCATACACACCACAATAATACAACGCAGTCCATAAAATAGAGATGATGTAAAGAATCAAACTGTTTCATATAATAAACAGTAAAACAAAAGTACTATTGGGTTAAAACTTCTTGATTTATTGAAAAATATTTTCCCATTTTTTCCAAACTTCCAAACATCATTTCTACTTTCTAAGGACTATTTCTATTAACTTTCATAAACAATTTGATAATAGCTTAGAATGAAGTCATTCCAAACGACAAGTTACATAACTCAAAAAATAGATTATAGAACATTATGTAAGTTAATTATTAAGCAAATTTGATTGAAGTTAATTACAAACCAGCTCTTCTTTCAACATCTGATATTTTTCGGCTTCGTCTTTCTCCAATTTAGCTTCACGTTTTTCTAGTGCAATTCCTCGCCGCTTATTTAAATTAAACGCTGCTTCCTCTTCTGCTTTCATCAAATCTGCTTTCAGACGATCATAATCCGCTTGAAATTCACATGATCTGAAAAAATAATATTAAATTTCTCAACCATAGCACACATTATTTACGATTTAGGTTAAAAAATAACTTATAAAAAGATGATTTTATATTCAAATTGAAGTAGCGAAAACTATATATATAATAACGAAAATATCGAACCGTGAAATTTCCTCAAACATTTGCGTCAACTCCCGTGGGTTTTTCATTGCGACCTGCTCAACTTGTCCTTGGTATACAAGGAAATTTTTCGCTTTCATAAATACATTTATTTCTTCCAATGCATGGCCATACTGCTGCGGCGTAACAGTCTACAATTATTTAAATGAAAATTGTCTAGGAAAAGAAAATTTAGCGATAAAAATACAAGAAATTGTCTAATACTTTCCTCTTTATGCAATTCAACTCCATTCAAAAATATGAGTAAGCAAGCAAAACATACCACTTTACGAGATATCACTAACTATGAGTAAAAATAATAAAAGCAACTATAATTTTTAGGTGCAAGTGACTTAATAGATCAAGAAAATCTCATAAAACGAAGTTAAATCAACGAAATACCTTGCCATCAACGCGATATTCTGAACCAGACCCGGTTACCAAACGTGTAAAAGCCCGCCTATTTCCATCGTCATCTTCATAATTCATGGTTACGTGGCAACGATTCGCCACTGCTTTACCCACTGGTGCGCCATGTATCAGATCCTGTAAAATTTGTAATATTAATAATTAGTAGCTCAGAATACTTTTAAAACTAAATTTATTAAAAAAATCAATCCACTAAACAGTCTTATGACAGCTAAGTCACATCCTCCCACCAATTTTTACGCAATCAAGTAATTTTAATTATTAATATTATACTAACATGTAGTTTTTTTACTCGTAAATTACTTGCTTTTTCGCCAAGCACAAAACACATAGCATCCATCAAGTTCGATTTGCCTAAAACGCATTTTATAATATATGAATAAATTACAAATAGTAAGCATAAAATAAATCAACAAAATGATGCTATAAACATAACGCCCCATTAGGGTCGATTAACTTTGAATGTTATTAATAATAATTCGTTCGTTGCGGTAAACAATTCAATAAATGGTAATAAAAAAAGGTAATGACCGCCAAATTGCTACATTTTTAGAGTTTAATGAAAGACTACAAAAATAATCAAAAATATGCTTCTTTTCTTCAACTGGATTGAAAAATTCTTAACCTCTTCAATAATTTGCCTGCTGGAAGCTGATATATCACGAAATGAAAATCCAGTATACATGATAGAGTTATATGATAAATGAAAAATCAGCTATTAGGAGCTTTCCATACCAACATAATCATACTCGTTATGAAAGAGTAAAGCGGGAAGACTTATATATGTGGTCGAAAACCTGAAGGACTGAGTTACCTGATCCGTTAGGACCAATAATTGCTGTAAACTGCTTGAATGGTCCAACTATTTGATTGCCCTTGTAAGATTTAAAATTTTCCAATTCTAGTGTATGCAATCGCCCCATGGCTACTGAAAATGTTGCAAGAAAATTCAAATCGACATTATAGACAATGAAGAATTATTAAAACATGCGAACACTCCCATAAATTTATTAAATAATAAAACTAGGAATACCGAGTCGAAAATTGCAAAGGCTATTATTTGGAATTGGGATTACTGAAATCATTATGGATTATTCCAGAATTTCAAAGGAGAATCATGAGATTTAGAATCACACATCATGTAATTGTGAATTGCAAACCATTGAAATTTGAATAAAATATATCCTTCGATTAATCATATAATTGACTTAATGCATTAAGCATAATACATCACTTACTATACTCAAAATTTCTTATTAATTTATTAATCTTACTACTGCTTCAATGCTATTTTATGACCTCTGTTTCTGACATTCCGGCACACGTTTCGTACCGTGACCCCTGCATGTCTCACCTCCTTCAAGGATACTCACTCAAATGTCTGATCTCCTCAAGATAAACGTGAATTATTCCCACGTACTGCAAAATTTCGAAATGAACCTCCAACAGCCCACCATCTTCATAACTATCGAGAACTATAGATTCGGATTATTTTGTCTAAAGCAAATACTTTTTGGAATTAGAAGTTTATTGAAATCGATGGATGGCAGCATGAGTTTTTACACTTCTAAAGTTCTGATAAGGATCTGAGGTTAAAGGTTAGGTATCGTATTAGTTCAAACTAATGAAGATCGAAGAGTTACAAAGTGTTTATTGTACATACGTGTAAGTTAGAAGAAATCAATAGTAGTAAGATTTGTTTTATTAAATTATACTTTTATATCGTAACGGAAGAAAAACGTTTCGTTGTGTGACTGCGTTAAACGTGACTGCGTTAAACGTGACCGCGTGCAGTTCAAAATTTTCAGTAATTTGTTGCCTGATTTATCTGTAATAGTGAGGTTACGTCAGGTTAGCAGAGGTCATAAATTCTAACTCATTTGATTGATAATATTAGGAGTGGAAAATGATGGATGAATTGAAATGGTTAAATCTATCGGATGATAAAGTGACTGAAACGCAGAAAAATGGTCCACTCACTCAAAAATTATTAAAAATTATTGCAATTGCTAAAGAAGAATTGAAGATTTCTGGTGGAAATGGTGCAGCTACCAAGCAACAGGTATATCTTATTACATTTTTATATACAGTTTCTAGGATGTCTGATATCCATATTACCATCTGAATGTAAAGGAATGAATTTGAGAAATGCTATAAATTCAACTGATTTCGTTGTTCTTTGTTTTAAATTGCATCAGATACAATATAATATTGTTTAACTTTTTAGGGCACATTATTATACCACATAGGAACACGTCTGAAAGCTCAGTGTCAACAACATACTCCATTAGTTGTGCGTCATGTGATGAATGGAAATATTCGAACGGAACCACAACTTTTTGCAGCTATCGAATATCTGCTTAGTAATGCTATAAAAGGAATAGATGAGCAGAAATTTCTGGATGCGTCTGGTGTCGGTGTTGTTGTTACACATGAACAAATCCAAAATCAGGTACCGTTCATGAAACATTGTCTTATCAAATCATTATTTCCCTTTCTCTTTCTCAGTGTCATAGAATGCTGAAATTATCTCAATTTCATTTCCAACTTGCAGACCTATCTGCTTCAATGTCGTAGCAATATTTTTGTTATCAATCATTTTCTTTTTTTGTAAACCAAATTCTTTCATATGCTGTAAGTTTCTATTTTGTAAGAAATATGAGAGTTGAGATTTCCCTGTTATGGGACTTTGCTATTATAATAAATAGATTTCCAATAAGTTCTCAGGATTGAATTTTATCTCGGATGGACAACGAACTTTCTGTTCGGTCATTATTGCTAAATGCTTTTTAGGTTAAAGAAGTAATCGAAAGATTTAAACCAGAAATTCTAAAACAGCGATATAGCTTCAATACTGGCAAAATATTGGGTTCGTTAAAGTCAAAACTTTTATATGCTTCGAAATTTTATATGAAAGTCCTCTCCATGTGTATGAATTTTTTGAAATATCATCGTTTTTTGCATCTCTTCTTTTCATGAGGTCTGCGACTTACGGCTACGTATAACTCGCTTTTCGATATTTATGACTATACAGTTCCTGATTTGCAGTTTATGCAACTGTTTTGCAGTTTGGAAACTTTTTACTTAATTATTTTTAGGTAATGTAAGATCGAATCTGAAATGGGCAGACGGTTTAGCCGTGAAACGCGAAGTGGATCTTTGTATAATGCTGCTGTTGGGTCCTAAAACAATCGATGATCTTTATCCTAAAAAGGAAAAAATGTTTAAAAATAAACCAGAACGAACGCCTATAGGCCGTTCGGGTCCTATCATTTCCGAAAATGCCGAACCAAATACTACGCAAAAAGGTAATCTTTCTGTTCGTCCTTCTCCTTCTTCTTCTGCCATGGCAACTTTAAGAATCGTAATAAAATACTGTTTTAATTACACAGTGAGCTTTGGCCTCATTTCGATCACCCTGAACATATTTTTTCTCATCCTTCACTGGTATCTTTCGATTTCATTCAATTACATCATGCATCATCATGACGAAATATTATAGCTAAATTATCGCAGGCCTGAAAAATTTCTTAAAAATGTTTTATAAAAAAATATCCGGCAGAGTAAAGTATCATATTATCCGCTGCGAAGTGACCTGTCTTCATCTATACTATTATACCACTCACTGAGTGCAGTATTTGGTGCTCTTAATAAAAATTAAGCATAAATAGTTTTCGATATACAATTGAATAAAAAATTAAATGTTTCGTATGATGTTATGACGTACAAATATTAAGAAGTTTTCGTAATTTTCAGAGGAGGAAGCTGTCAACACCATTGAGGAGTTAATGCGAAAAAAGACGATTTTTCACAAAGTTAGTTTTATTTTTAACGTTTTATGTTTTGAAAAAAAAAATCTGAAATGAATGTGGCATGCAGTACATTTCAGGTTGGAGAAAATTACAAAACAGATGGTTATGTCATTACGCCAAACACTATGGAACTTTTGAAGAAACATGTAGAGGCTGTGAACAGAAAAGTGACTTTTTTTTGAAATCCATAGTTTGCTAACATTTTTTTTCAATTTGTCACATCTTTCGTTTTTTTTTTCAGTTTGTTACTTTCTGATTTTTGCTACATTTTTTTGTTGGATTCAACCATTCTATTTTTGATTTTAATTAATGTACACTAGAATGTATATATTGAAATATATTCCAGGTTGTTACTCGTTTCCCACCTGAACCAAATGGTATATTGCATATTGGACATGCGAAAGCAATAAATATCGATTTCGGTTATGCAAAGGTAATTCATTTTGTCGATTAAGTGAAAAGTATTATACCCAATGTGATGTCATTACCCTCTGTTTGTTCTAGGCTCATGACGGAATTTGTTACCTTCGATTTGATGACACAAATCCTGAAAAAGAGGAGGAGAAATTTACGAGAAGTATTGTTGAGATGGTAGAATGGTTAGGTAGGAATTTATGGATCTTAGACCTGTCTTTTTCCATTTAATATCAAATTCTGTTAAATTTTGAACAGCAATTGTGTATTTTTTTTAGGTTATAAACCATATAAAATTACGTACTCATCAGATTATTTTGACCAGCTTTATGAATGGGCGGTTATTTTAATTAAAAAAGACTTGGCATATGTCTGTCATCAAGCTGTTGATGAAATCCGTGGTTTTGAAGTGAGTATGTCACCTTGGCGCAATCGCCCAGTGGAAGAATCTTTGCAGCTTTTCGAGGTAATTTTATTTTATTTCTATGAGTTAGTGCTAAATATTAAAAATTATGATGCTTATCATTAAAGAAAATAGGGTAGGCATACATTTACTTCTTATGCTTTTGTCAGATATTTCCAAGCATCATTCTCTCAAAAAGTTTTAGTAGTGCCTGTTAATTTGATATAAATTACTGTTTAGTGAAGTTTAATTAAGTGTTAATTTAAAATTTAGGATATGCGACGCGGCAAATTCAATGAAGGCGAAGCAACGTTACGACTGAAAACTGTATTGGAGGAAGGTAAAGTGGATCCGATAGCTTATAGAATTAAATACTGTCCTCATCATCGCACTGGAAATAAATGGTTTGACTATTTCTTGTAATATAACAAATGCCAATTTAATTTCTAAGAATTTTATTATGGGATTGTATCGTTCAGTATACATCGTTATTTAGGTGTGTTTATCCAACATACGACTTTACTCATTGTTTATGTGATTCGTTAGAAAATATAACGCATTCTTTATGTACCAAAGAATTCCAGTCAAGGTAAGTCATGCAGGCTTCATTCATTTTCTCTGACTTTTTAACTCCATCAATTCATTTTTCGTTTATTATTCATTCTAGTGATGAGTGGGGAGAAGCAGCTTTGTCAATTTTATAACAGGATATGCGAAGATACAACATGAAACTTATAAGTCTATTAGTTAGATTGAGCTAACAACTATGATTTCAGAAAATAGCAAAAATATTTGGAATAATTTCCTTTTATAATTTTTGATTATCTGAAATATCCCGGAATGAATTTCCATTCTTTAAAATTGTTTATTAGTCTGTTCTATCTTCTTTATATATTTGGAATTCCTCGATTTCCTTTGATTTCTGATTAGTTTAGTAATATATGATATTGAATACTAAATAATTTGTAGACGTAGCAGTTATTATTGGCTTTGCAACAATTTGGATATTTATTGCCCGGTGCAATGGGAATACGGTCGTTTAAATGTGAATTATTCTGTTGTCTCCAAACGAAAAATCAAAGCATTGATCGATAATAAAATTGTGAGGTATGTTGATAAATTGCTTATAAAAATGTTGTATTATATGAATGTTATATTTTAATTTTTTAAATAATACTGTTTGTTTTTCCCAAAAATGAACTGCATTTCATATTGATATAAATATTTATATAAAGAATATAGTGTGATTAATTATAGCATTTGTCATCAGCAAAGATTCTATGAATTTTTTAGTGACTGGGATGATCCAAGACTGTTTACATTGACAGCACTCCGACGACGAGGTATTCCTCCAGAAGCAATTAATAATTTCATCATAAAGCTGGGCCTTACTACAGCACAAACTTTCATTGATCCGCAGGTGTTGGACGCTACCACACGTGATTATTTGAACAAAAACGCTCCAAGGTTTGACAATTTCCAATGATTTCTGATTTGAAATTTTCATTCAAAATATTTAGTACTTTCATTGTTTCCTTTTATTTTATAAAATTAAAAAAAAATCTAACGTTGAGATCGTTAGAGAGTTATATTTTAGTCATATTCAGTTTCCAATGCAGATTTAAAGGAAAATCTTAGATAAATTTCATAAAAAACTTTTCAAGCTTTTCGATTTCTCAAATATGAATTACCTTATCGTTTTTTATTATTTTGATTATGCAGAACGATGGCTGTATTGGATCCACTGAAAGTAACAATTGAAAATTATGAAGAGTTATCATTATCATGCAATTTATCAGTGCCAGATTTTCCACAAGAGCCAGATAGCGGTGAACGGCATGTAATCGCTGCAGATCGTGTTGTCTTTATCGATAGATCAGATTATCATCAGGTCAAATTCTTTTAAAATTAAAGAACCCAAAAGAATAAGTACCCTATGTTAATATCAAATATTCGCTGTAAATTATACGAGAAGTAAGAAAATTATTACTTGCAGGGTGAAAAGACAAATAACAATTTCCATCGACTGACGAAAAATAAACCAGTTGGTTTGAAATATCTCGGAGTCGTTATATCTCTTACAAGTGAATCAAAGGTATATTCTGATACAAAATTTCTCCAGTAACAGTCCGAAAACATTTGAAATATTTCCGCTGGGATTGTGTTACTTGTGTGAAAACAGTAGGTGTAGGCGAAATCATATCACAGCATATTATTATGATACAAAGTGTTAGACTGTTATTAATTTGGTCAGTTGCATGTTTCATCACTAATTTACTTTATGCATGAAATAATTTTATCATGTTCCATAATTTTACAGTTGAAATTCAGTGTAATATTCGCTTCAGAATGAGAATGGGGAGATAACAGAGCTGACGGTGAAGGCATCAAAACTTACTAACGAGAACAGACCAAAAGCATACTTACATTGGGTAGCTAATCCAGTTCATTGTCAAGTTCGAATATACGAACGATTGTTAGTTTGTCTTTTACTTCTTATTTTTAGAAGCATTTAAAATGTAGAGTGTAATGTATTTTTTTCAGCGTTTTATAACATTTTCACACAAAGATTAATGGAGTGGTTTATTGAAATTTAAAAAATCCACACAACTTTGTGTATGAGTTCAACATTTTATTTCAGATTTCGGCATAAAAACCCAGAAGATGTGGATGAGGTTCCTAATGGCTTCATATCGGATTGCAACGAGGTATTTATTAGTAATTACGAAAGATCCGCTCCAAATAAAGTTAATAAGTCAAAATTGTTTAAGAGATATAGCAAAACTTGCAGATGTATCATTAATTGTCTCAATTTCGTTATGAAATAGTAAAATCATATCTCTTTATCAGCGTTATTTAGAATTCGTTGCGGATTTTGGAACCAGTTTATATTGATAGATCAATTTCAAACTCAAAAGTATATGATCGATATCAGTTTGAAAGAGTTGGATTCTTTTCTGTGGATCCAGATAGCACGTCTAACAAGGTAAAAGTAATTGATATTTGTTGGATTCTGACATATATATATATATATGTGTCGGACTAAGGGTGGAAGTTTATTATCTGGTTTTTGTATATTTTAAGATCACAAATTAACAATGGTATGCAAAATGGTTTAGTTTATGAAATTGCTATTAGACTGTATAATTGCCAGATTGTATATTAAATTATAATTTAAGTAAATAGTCCTTAGGAAAGATAAGAAGTTTTTGCTGGGTAAGAACATCACAAATCTGTTCGTGAGGGACTAATCATTTGTTATATTTGTTTTATTTTTTGGCCAGAAACATTACTTCTCCAATTTCTTCATACACCATAACTTCCTCTGACTAATGATTTTATACGGTTTTATTAAAAAGCAGTTCACATTATGATCCATTGAGTTAACATTAAAATGTTTTGGTTGGTTTATCGTTGCATTGTTCCAGTATTTCTTTGAGAAGTGTTTATTTCATTTTTATAATTTTAATATCTCTTCCAGCTTGTATTTAACCGTATAGTGGATTTGAAAGAAGACAGCGTGAAGAAGCGGTTGTGATCGTGAACGAATAGAAATAATTGTTATCTTTTCTTCTGTTCATTTGAGTTTTGAAAAATTTAACAGTGTCATGCGGCAATTCAATTTTTTTTGTGAAAGAGGAGGTTATGAAGTTATAAGAATTAAATGCATTAAATTTTATCTTATGTTTTTGATGTTTTAATTTGAGATTCTAATGTGACATATATATATATATATATATATATATATAGAATTTGTTTAAATATTGCATAATTCTATGAAATATTAGAAGTTGATGAACAAGAAATCATATTTAAGCTATCGTCATCACTAATACTGTTTTTGTTATTTTAACGTTGGAATGTAAAAAGCATTGTTTTTACGGAAAAGCGATATGAATTAGGCTTTTTATTTTAGGGATATATTTATCGTATATTACTAGGGAAAATATTATCCCATTATACATTATCATCATTGTTAATCTTATTGAAACTTGGTTGATGTTTTTACGTATCCATAGGCTGTCGACGTTGTTATTGTTTTTGTTTTATGCTTTTAAAGAAAAAAAGACTACATTATTAGGAAGATGAAATTTCGGCAATTGAGTTACAAATGATGTGTTTGCAGTGCCTCTTTACAATGTTGCTTGATGTATTATTCAGGAAGAAATTTTTTCGATTTTATTTTATTGGGCGATACCAAAGGTTATTTTTCTCTATACATTTTTAGCTGTTATTTGGTTATTTGGAAGAGAAATAAAGCATAAAATGAATAAAAATTGTTTATCACTGATGAAAAGTATCACATAACAATGGAATGAGATAGATTTTTTCATTTTTCCTCTAGGAAATGAAATATCTTTTGTTAAATTTTCATTTTTTAATGGTGATGAAAGAGTCATTCTAACACTGCTAAGGAAGACATTGACTAGAGGAATTGCGCTTTATGAGTGTAAGAATCGTGCAACATTTACGAAAGTTACAAAAGTTCGAATTTTTCCTTCCTATCGTTTGAGTATTTAGTAGAGGGTTTTCCCTTTTAACCTTCGGCTCAAAAACCTAACATGAATTTGTTGAATATGCTGTTTAGTAATGAATATTTCTGTTTCTCATGGAAATAAAGAATGTTTTTCGGATAAGTTACATAAATTTTTAAAATTTCTTTAAGCAAATTCTGAATGATGGTTGGGTCTTTGGTACTTCAATGTCAATGTTTAATCACTGCCGATGTTGTCTTTAGTTATGTTAAGACTTTGGAATCCTTTACGCTATTTACTTGGATCCTTTGAACAGAAAGCGCGATATGTATACTTACGTGCGATAAACAAAAAACAACTGTGGACAAACGCTGTTCAGTCGAATCTATTGTTGGCCAGGTTTTTTTTCGTGCTATGTTATGTTATCAAAGATAAAGTTCCATGATGATAGCATATGGGAGATTTAAATTTGAAAATTTCATAAGACGACAAATCGTGTAGTTTAAAAATTTTTAAAGAAGAAAATTGATCCGTTTAGAGTCCTACATATGCAGTCAACTAAATGTTTTGCGGACGCAACCACTCCATTATCGTCAAACGTTGATTCGACAACCGTTGTGCGAAAACCGGTCCGAAGACGTAGACCGTTAACTTCAGTTTATGATTCAACGGTTTGTCTGTGTTAATTTACCAGTTAATTTTAAGTAAATGCCTAGGATTGTGTGGAATTTTAAAAAGTGGGAAGTTCCAGGAAAAGCGCTGCTATATTTGTAAAATTAGAATAATCATAACGAATAAGCGGTTAATTTTTGATTCTTATACGAATTGTTTCCTAGCATTAAAACACCAAACATAGGAAGAAGCTAACTTAGAGCTGTTTAAATAGTATTTGGTTTTTACTATCATGTGTTTTAGTATCCAAGAGGGCCGGAAATCATTGGCGTAGCAATGGCGGAATCGTTTAGATTACTTGATATACTCGATGATGAGCATTTATTCAGCTTGTATAATTGTACGCATATCGATGAAGGTACATTTAATTTCATCTTCAATAAATAAAAATAATTGGAAATATTATGTTTAAGTCAATCCATCACAATGACAAACTGCTTGAACCTAGTGGATTGTACTTGACTTTATTTTACTTAGTCTCATAGTGATAATAATTTCGTTCTTCATGCTAACGGTTTTTTTTTTTTTTTTTTTTTTTGCATTTCATGCAAAATGGTCGCATTATCAATTTTCATATTGACCTTATTTTCTTTTCCTATATGCGTGAACCACTTTTTGTGCTTGATCAACTAATGGTTCTTGTAAATTAAAACAATTCTTCAAATTTGCTTCGTGCTAGTTATACTAATTGAACACTATTTGCTGCTTCAAAAATCGCCGCAAACATTAGTTATCATCAAAAATCATTGCAAGCATTAAAGAAATCATGTTTTTTGATTTGTTACAAATCAAAATTTAATCTGTTATACTTTTTGAAGTGTCTGTTTGGCCTATTAAACATCAAAGAGTTAAAGCTTCATATACTATGTTTTTCTACTGTTTTGAGTATTTGTATGAAATTGTATTTTTTTGTCGAGTTTCAAGATTTTTTCAGAAATTGATGATGGTTTACACTTCGTACCAAAACCACAATATGTTATTGATCAAAATGCAATCAAAGAATTCTTTTTGTTTGCTGATGGCGTTGTTGTCTTTTGGGGCATTAATCATATCGAGGTAATTGTTTTTTTTCCCTTTAAATAAGTATCACTGTCACAGAGAAATTATTGTAAAATAGTAATAGCTGGAAAGCTTGCATTCAGTGCTGTCTATCTTACTCAATTGTTTGATGGGAAATGACGCTCATCAGTTGTCTCATCTTACATTTGAATGCATTAGGCGCATTACGTATGTAGTTAAAACATAGATTTTTCTATATACATTATCACGATAATCGGGAAAATATTAAGTTACGCTATGAAAAAATTATTGAAGTTATTGAATAAAAGAGAGATGAGAGGAAAATTTAAACTTATGAATATATTTCTTTCAAAATAGTAGGAAGTTGAGGAATATTTTTGAAAAGTCACTTTAGTTACGGAAAATTATAATGTTTTTAATTTATAAAATATTGTTTGAATTTGGAAGCATTTCCTGAATTACAGCGTAGCCAGATAATGGATATTTTGTCTCAATATGCTGAATTGCCATTTGAATCATCTGTTGTTCTAGAAGAAACTGATACCTTATCATTTCGTCTAGTGAAAGAGTAAGGAAATTTGTACAAATTTGTATGGTTTATCAAGTAAACAATTTTAAATTGTGCTCCTTAATTGTCGTTTATTCGTGCATGTCTTCAGTCTTATTATTGCAATATGTTACTTACGCTCAAGTTCATATAACATACGTGAATTTATAATTTTTATATATTTTTTATCAAATTAAGGGCCTAAGACATGGATCTGGAAACAATTTTTTTTAAGAGGTGAAACACGGATGAAAAGTGAACAATTGCTGCTTAACTTTACCAATTATTTGGACGGACATCATTCGTCATTAGCAACTTTGGAGCGATTTGCTTTTTCGCATGGGATGGCTGCATCAGGTGAATTGATATTCATGAATTTCTTGCTAGGCCATGGTATTAAAGAAGAAACATTATATAAAATGGTTAAAATAACGAGAACGTTAATGGACTGAAATTTATCCTAGGACATGAAGCATAGTTATGATCTGCTTGGTATATAATGATTTGGAGTTGGGAGCGATATTGCAAGGCTTAAATGTTATTGGTGGCATCAAATTTTATAGCCAGTTTTTGAAAATTTGCTTTTCTTGAAAAAGACTTTTTAACTTTTTGTTTACAAATCATTTAGTTTAAAGATCGATATTTTTTCTCTGGGTTATCAACAGCAATTTTTTTAATTAAGCTTGAATATGAGTTTCAGTGAAAGTTGCAATATGGGAAGCACAATTATTGGAATATGCTGAACCGCTCGCAAAAGCTTCAAAAGGATTGAGTGTTGGTAAGATTCCTTTGAAGAGGAAAAACGTATTGATGCAGACTGGTACTTTATTATCACTTAGGTGAGTAAATCCGTTCTTCTATTATTTGAAATCTTTCCTCGCATGTTATTTCTATTCCTAATGATATTTGTATTACTAATATGCGCTGTCTTGCTTTTCTTACTAATCTTCGTTTTACCGTTTTATATGTAGTTTCGTGCTGACTTTCATTTAGTTATCGTAATTGACGGAGGATGAAATATTGAATAAAATCATGTTTGTAGTTCCTGGATAATAGCTTATACGCGTCTTAATTTGCACCAACTATTTTATGTAATTTTTTTCTGAATATAACTGATTCAAACTGCTGTTTTTTCTACGCTTTATTCCCATTTTTTATTATCTTAGCTTCTTTTTGCTTTTCATACTTGTATTTTGCGAGCAAAATTTCTCATATGCTTATTTTTTAATTAACTCAATCAATTTGAGTTATCAACTTTGCAAATTTTTTCGCTGTTATGTCATTTTTTGTTATTTATAGGCATTCAATCAATTTAAATACGAACTTAATTGATTCCGATTTTTACTGGGAGAAGCAAGATTTAGAACCGTATTATAGGATGGCTTTAAAGCATTTCGCCGTTGCCAGTCGACGAAGGTATATAAATCAATTAATTTTGATTCTTGCTGTAATCATTTCTCCTTACGTTTCTTTGCAATTTCAAGATATTGTTTGAAATTAATTTTTGTGGATTGGGATGAAAAATTGTTTTTTTCAGAATGTTAAACGCACAATTGGATTATTGCAGTGAAATATTAAAAGTAGTGAACGGCATGCAAACTCATAATTGCGTATGTTTTTAATTTTCTTCCTAAATTTTTTTAATCAAATATAATCTCCATAGCAATGATGATGACGATATAAAATATTAATTTTGCATGCATCCCACTTTTTCACTTCTTTGGTATTTGAAGTTAACATAAATTGAGATAATCATGACAGATAATCAGTTAAAATAATTAAATAGATTGGGATTTTTCATTGCTAATTTAGCTAGTTCAACTAATTTTTCATGATTTTATAGCCTAAAATTTACTGGTCAGCTGCTTTTTTAACCATTTCCTTCTTATTCTGAACTTTCTCATTTCTTAATGATTCTGTGCGTTTCTTGAAAGTATGGAATTCTTTTAGTTTTTATGTTTTTTGTGTCATGTAGATGAATGAATTTAAATTTTAAAGCAGTTGATTTTCTGAAAAAATATAATTAAAATTCGAAAATTTCCGAACTGTCATTAAATGCTTTTAAAATTTCAGGAAGCGCGATTGGAATGGATGATTATTTACCTTATTGTTATCGAAGTGTTTTTTGCAATAATTGATCACTGTGGATTTAGTTTGGGTCCACCACAAAAGGTCGTCTTAGATAATTGTCAAGAGTTAGTGAACGGTATCAATGAAGCAATACAAAAGCGTCAATGATCAGCGACATGCAATTCTTTTCTGTTTTTTATTCCATGGGGTGTTAGATTATGAATTTTTTTTTTACAGTTCACTTTGATTTTGCTGTTAATTTTTAGTATCTTTTGAGTTTAATTTTCTTTTTTTCTTTTTTATAAGTTTCTTACCATGTCTTGAATAGTTCATGATATTATTTGTTTAATGTGTTATCATTGTTAAGTTTTATTTCCTTATTACTGACACTATCATAATTCATAAATATGATGATCATTTTTCTAACTAAATTCTCTTCATATTGCTGTTTCACTCATAATATTTCGTATTTAAGTTGGTCTGTGCTTCAAGGTGGATTCGTACGAGAGTTAATAATGACCAGTCCTTTGCTGGTTGCTCACATATAAGAACTTAGAACATGTTGAAATGTTGAATAGGTTGCCAACCGTTGTTAGCTCACCTAATTTATATCGCTGAGATTTATCATACATACGTAATTTATGCGAAGATATCAAATATGCTCATTTGTTCAGCTAATGCTAAAGTGTTTATTCCAATTTTCAAATTATGAAAGTTTCAAAAATAAAACATATAGTCCCTTGTGTCATATCACAGTTACACATTCATTGACAAAATTTTCAACAGAAGCTAAGATTTGCATAGTTTCTTTTCACGTAGTCAGTGCGTAATGCTTCACGTATGTTTCGCGTATTGTTTACGAGCACCAAGATTGTAAAATCGTTGTCTTCATCATCAATTCATATTACAGATATAATTAAATTAACAGTTAAGGAAAAACAAAGAACGAGAAGGAAATCCTTTCATTATTCAGCATCGGCAGTTTTATCTGTGATTGTTTATGCATTCGAGGGAGCTCCATCATTCTACATTGAAATAACTGCTGAGAACAATTATAAGAAAAGTTATGCTGCGTGTAAATGGCTTGATTATCACTAGGAGAAAGAGAGGCAGAGAGAGAGTTTTTCCTATTTTATGGGAATAAAAGGTGATAGGAAAATCATGTGACAGAGCAATAAGGGAAGAACAAATATTTTGAAAGAAAGTAAAATGCGTGCGAATCAATCAGTCAAATTCGAAATGAATTATATTTTTTCATTTCTTTTTGCAACATTTTTCCACATCATTCATATGTTCCTATCTCTTATTGTACTATCATCATCATCATCGCAACCATGAGTTCCATTACATCGTCATCGTTATCATAAACATGACTATCATTGTATCATTTTCATCACTATCACTGTCGTATTATGATTATCGTTACATCATTATCATCATTTTAATGCTTATCATCATTATAATTCTATCATCCATTGTTATTTACTATTCCGATTAAATATATGATTTGCAACTTACTTGATATTTGAGATTAAGGATGCAGAAATCTTGTTGCTTAGATCATACTGAATTATTATCCCTTATCAGTTGTTCCATAGAATTACTTCTTATCTCTTATCAACATTAATCATTTTCAATCATTATTATAAACACCATTTATCAACCATTGAAAAGTGGAGATTAAACGGTTATACCACCAACTGCGAACATCCGGAAAACTAGAACAATTATGGAATCTATAGCAGAATATTCCATATAATTTCTTCATCCTAATAATTCTGTTCTTAAAGCATCAGTTTTTTATTGTTTTCCAACTGATAATTGGATTCCTTTTGACCTGATAATTTATTGTTGCAATGTGAATAATTCATAATTAAATAATTTATTATAGTAGTAGTATTATGTATTCAAATAAAGCATTAACTATTAAGCACTACTAAATAATACGATCGAACTGTTATCAAATGCGATATAAAAGTAAATACAATATGAACCAAAATAAATGTTTATTTGTTAAGTGGAAATTCAATTTTCAAAGTTTATTTTCTTTTTTGGGTGGAGAAGAGAGAGAAAGTATAGGTAACATTGAGTGGAAATATTTTGAAAATTGTCATTGGCAAATGATCGAATCAAATTTTCTTTACCTTCGTAAACATAAAGCCAAAATTAAACTTTCTATTGTTGCAAAGTACACAGAAATACAATGAGAAATCCAGTTCTTTGATGAAAAACAAACAATGCGCAATTTGCGAGAAATAATATTAACGCCCTCTCACCTACTTCATACTCCATCAGCTAGCTCTCAAATATTAGAAAGCATTTCAGATTCATTTATTTATTTATTCAGTTGTTTATTCATTAATTAATTATAAATAAATTAAAAATGAATAATGCAAAAAGAGCACTGAATTTTCACCTTATTTTATGTTTTTTAAATTAAATTTAACAGTTTTGATTAAAATTGAAGCAATCGCAAGAAATTGTTTATATTTCTTTAATCTAACAGGCGAATTTTATTTCATCCAGAATTCAATTAAAAATATTAGTTCCTACTGAAATTATAACTTTGATTAAATTAAAGCATTCTTTTATTTTTCTTTTTCAAAATTTAATGAACAAAATTTAATTTATTTTATTCAAATCAAAAATATGTTATTAAATTAGTTGAAAAGAAACAAAGAGCAGAATTCTGGGAAAGTAAGAAAATTCATTTCATTAAATCTTTCTCTCATTTAATACTGCAAAAGAATCTCATCAAACTGTCCATTCCTAATTCCATCGGGAAATCATACTTTAATAGTTAATATCAAACTGCTATTTTTAAATTTCATTAACGATCCTCCTATCATCGACTCTATTTTGCTTTCACGAGAATACATTTTCCACATGCAATATTTCTTTCCCCAGTTCAAATTTATTTCCTTTTTTCGAATTCTGTTCTCACGTTTGATGGATCGCTATTGCGTATGACGTGAAGTTGTTACGTGAAGTTGGCACTAAATTTGTTTTTTTGTGTGCTAATTATTCAGTATGAATAATAAGCATACAAAAAAGCTAGTACTTTTATTTTTGTTTCCTGTGATTTTCGAAAAAGCTATTAATGATTCAGTTATTGATGAAATTCGAACGAATTTCCTGATCTGGAAAAAATATTAGAAAAAATATACAACATAAACAAGCACGCAATTTATAAATAAGAAATTTGTGCCTCTGAATTAATGATTAATTAATGATTTAAATATTTCATATGTAAACTTCAGTACCGAGCTATACATCAAATAACATTTCCGTCATCTAATATTGGTTAGGGCTGAAAAGAATTCACAATATTCTGAAATTCTTCCAGTTATTCCGATATTTTGAGATCTGTTATTTGATATTAAACCGAAAACAGAAACAATCCAATGTCAATCTCTTATCAGCTCTTCGGCACTTTATCAAGCAATCTGTTTGTTCACATTGACATCGTTTTATCAGTCGAATAACATTTGTCGAAATAAGTTGTCATCAATTTTTTTTTGATTTCTTTCACTTTCCTTTTCAGTTTTATTGTGATTTCGGATTGTTATAATATTTTCCGGCGACTATTTCATTATGATAATTATTAAATTGTGTATCATCTTATCAACCGGCATAATTTTTCCATAAATTTTGTTCGATTATTCTGATTTTTCACTCTGATAATTTTTTGAATGAGATTTTTTTCTTTTTATTCTTTTCTCACTTTTGTCTCTCCCAAAAATTTTAATTTAAAAAATTTCGATTCATTTATTAGTACTTCTTAAATGCATTAATTCCGTTCATCCAATATTTCGTTACGGAATTTGAAATACAGAAAGTAATAAGTAGAAGAGAGAGAGGAAGAGAGGAAAACAGAGAAAGAAAGAGGAATTTCTTCATATCTGGACGTCCTTATCATTCCGCTACTATCAGAAATTTCTTCTAAAAAGGATCCCAAAAAGTATACAATAACTCACTTGCAATATGTATCACATATGCTTAATAGACAATAAGTTCCTCCAATTTTCTCTCTCTCTCTCTCTCTCTCTCCCTCTCCTTCAATCTCATCTAATTTCAATCACATGGACTTTTAATTTTTAAAAATTTATAAGTTAAAGAATTTTTCTCCAGTTTCATTTTTAAGTTAAACCATCCCTAATGAATTTACACACCGTATTTGCTTTTCTTCTCTTTTCAGAATTTTCCAGTTTAAATCGGAATTTACTAACCTACGGAACACGAAGTCATATATCACAGAACAGGACAGAAATGTTACCACAACTTCGGCGATGTCCTATTCGAACTTGTTTGCAGTTATCATCGATTGTGGCATCACGTGAAAACCGTTCATTAGCTACTCTTCGTCGATGCAGCACTGCATCCGATTTCCGGATTAATGAGTTTACTGATAAATATCTAAGTCACCGGAAGGTCTATTCTATGATTTTCATCTAAAATAAGCTGTACATTAATTATTATCATATTAGGTATATTATTAGTGAATTGTTTGTTTGATCGCAAGCTTTTCAAAATGATTTCATTCATTTTCAATTAAACCAGTGGATTATTCACTCTTGTTATCCTTTAATATAAACAATTAACTGTCCCCCGAAATTTTAGTTAAAAGTTCTTCCAGAAATCAGGCAAAGAACTTTTCGAAATTTGTCACTGATATGAAATAATCGCTGGGAAAAAGGTTGCTTGAAGATGAAACAATTCATCTCTTCAGTTTGAGAAAATGAATTCTGGAATCTGAAGATAATCTTTTTAGGCTGAATTTACTGAAAAATTGGAAATTATCTCTCCCAATCAACAACCAACAATCCCAATATATCGAGTAACAAATTCCGAAGGACAATTTATTGATCCGAATTATGTTTTTGATTTGACGAAAGTAAAACTTTAATAGTGATATAAAATTCAAAATATAAGTGAAAAATAAATTCTAATATACTTTCTAAAATGTTCACTAAAAAGTACAAAATGTTTCGATACTTTCATTTCAGTCAAATTCGTAATAAAACCAAAAAGTCTAATAATAAACTTTCGCTTTTAACTATTGAGAAATATCAAGTTCTCAAACTGATAACAAATAAATTTATAGTAAAATCAAGCAAATTAATCCAAATTATTTCCAATGACAGTTCATTAGTGTATTATTAGGCTTGAAATTCTGTCAACTGATAATTACAAACTTATCATTTTTAAAGGAATTAGCTGTAAAAATGTATGAAACAATGGTAACCTTACAACATATGGATAAAATTTTATACGATTCACAACGTCAAGGACGCATTTCGTTTTATCTAACAAACACCGGTGAAGAGGTTTTCACCTTTTATATCTCATTAGAGTTAATTAATCAGTAGTAATTAAAAACTCGAATTAAATATTAATAAAAAGTCAATTCTTTTTTATTTTATCAAACTTTGAATTCATTCCATTCAGAAAAAGGTCGATGAAATGATTTTATAAGATCTTTTTTTTTAAATGATTTCAAGAGACATTCCATCTAAAATATGACTTCATTGATAAAGTTGAAAGTTTGAAAATTTTCAATAAGTTCTTTTCTGTAGGGAATAAAGCGAAGGAAAAAATAAAAGTGCAATTTTTGTTTTAAAATAATTCAACAGTAAAATGATCTGATTTTTTCAACCTATATTTTTTAGGCAGCTCAAGTCGGTTCAGCAGCAGCTCTTCATGATGATGACCTGATGTATGGGCAATACCGGGAAGCTGGCACGTTGCTATACCGAGGTTTTCCATTGGAAAACTTCATGAATCAATGTTACGGAAATGCTAAAGATATCGGTGAATTCTGCAACTAATATTTGAAAAACGAATAAAACTAAATGTATTGAAGTTTATTAGTTATAGTTTATTAATTTATTATATTAATTATTAATTATGCTTAATAAAATAATTTAACAACATTCTTCCATTTCTAATTTGCAGTAAATATTCAAAGAATTAATCAAGCTTTGATTTGAGATTAATTCAAGAGATAAAATTTTTTAACTAAAAGTATTTTCCTAAAAATATTAATAAAGTCTAAAAAAATATTTGAGGAAAATGTTCATTTTATCTCATCTTATATTCTATTAGTTAATTCTAACTGTATTTTGCTATTCGAGAAATTCAAAAATGCATGAAATTTTATTTCAGGTGGCGGAAAACAAATGCCAATACATTATGGCTCAGCGGAACATCATTATGTAACAATATCATCACCATTAGCTACACAATTACCTCAAGCAGTCGGTTCTGCATATGCATTTAAAAGGTTCACTGAAATGCAAAAAGTGTATTAACTTTATGATGTAAACAATTTAAGTGATAAAATGATAACGTATAGAATGGTTACTGATAATATCGCTTGCTAATGATTGCATTTGTTGGCAGCTGAGACAAACTGTGCTCACTGATAAGATGATAAGAGCTTTTTTTGATGTTTTGCACTGTTTTATTTGCTAATGAACTTTCGGACGTCGAATCGCAGTACTCGAACTAGACGTTAATAGACGTTATGCGTCAAGGCGTTGTTCAGATTTCTGAAAATAAATGCCAATGGCAATTTTCGTCATAAATTGTAGTACTGATGTATTCAGAGAGGGAAATGGTCGAATAGTCGTGGCATATTTCGGTGAAGGTGCAGCATCAGAAGGTGACACTCACGGAGCGATGAATATGGCTTCCACAATGGTTGTGAACTTCACCAGTTTGAATGATACATGATTGAAAACAGGGAGAATTATGATCTGTTTTTAAATAAGTGATTTAAGTTTACTTTTTAAAATGATTCCAATTAATTTATGAGTCTAAAAATTATTCCAGAAATGCCCAGTAATATTTTTTTGTCGTAATAATGGCTACGCAATCAGTACGCCGGCAACGGAACAGTATGCCGGTGATGGTATCAGTGGTAGAGCTACCGGATATGGCATTCATGCGATACGGTATTTCCTTACATTTAAAAAATTCTTCTAATCCAAGAATTAATTAATTTTTCCAATCGATTATATTTTACTTTTACATTAAAAAAGTTTACGTTTGCTAATAAGATAGGTTTTTAGAATTGAAATTGCGTATTAGACAAACAAATGATGACAAATGTTGAAGCAGTAGAAATACTGCTAGACAGACAAAATAAATCAAAGAATTTCTTAGTATGATGGAAACATTGTTACAGGGTTGATGGTAATGATCTTATTGCTGTATACAATGCTACTAAGGCAGCTAGGGAAATAGCTGCGCAAAATGAGCCTGTCCTTGTTGAAGCTATGACTTATCGCATAAGTCATCACTCAACATCCGACGATTCGACTGCTTATCGGTAATTTTTCATTCCCGCTCTTTCTACTCAAGCAATTTATAGTTAATTATCACTTAGTTGATTAATTGGAAAAAGAATTATTTGCAGTCCTAATGAAGAAGTTAACACATGGCATGAGAAGGATAATCCAATCACTCGATTTCGAATAATTCTTCAAAATAAGGGATGGTGGAGTGATGAGGAAGAAGTAGTATATCAGGAACAGGTAAGTAACACTATGAAAGCGCTTCTTTCCTCATCTCCCTGAAACATTTTCGCTTTGAAATGATAAGAATTTGCAGGTGAAGAAAGAAATCATGAAGGCTTTCTTGTATGCCGAAAAAGTACCGAAACCAAATATTTTAAGCATGTTTGATGATGTTTATAAGGTGAGAATGAATTTTTATTTTTGTATCATAGATTTTCAATTTGATAACCTAAATTCGATCAAATGCTGGAATAAAAGTAATAAAGTAACAATTTCGGCTAAACGAATTCTAACTACTTGACGATAGATGTCTGAGAGTTTAAATGACTTAGACATTAAATGATAGGAGCCAAGCCTCGATCAATCTTTGCATTAATATCTAAATGATCAAGAACAAGTCTTCCTCAACCTCTCCACTTTTCATCCATTAGGAGATTCCTACAGGTAATTCATTTCACTTGCTATACATTTAGAAATTGTTAAATAATTTGCAGGAGATGCCGAAGCACTTGCAAGAGCAACGTGACGAGCTTGCAGAACATCTGAACAACTATGGCAAATATTATCCACTGAAGGATTTCAAAAGCGATTAATATTTTTTGGTAAAATTACCCCATTGGATCAATTTTGTAATCCAACAAAGAAAAAGAAGCCTTATAACGATAGATAATTTGCACTCTTCCATCACAGTACTGGAAGTCATTCCTTGATCTTACAATCGTTGTTAATTTTAGACGAAGGAAGATCACCGTTCCTCAAACCTTAGTCCTTTTTACCACTCTGGCCTCTTTTATAATAGACAGTGCCTACAGCTGCACAAATACATCAAATATGTTAACAATTAATTATTTCCATACATAAATTGCTACTCGATCTTCTGAAATATGCCAGAACCGTTTGCCCTATTCAACTAGATAAACTCCCAAATTGCGAAGTAGTACTTCAACAACATAACCCATTACTTTGACATAATTAATTACCGAAATGCAGTTATTTGTCAACTATTATTTCGATAGTTCAAAAAAGCATAAATAAATAATAACCGACCATCCATCTTATCTAAATCGAATCAGAATTAAATCCCACTAAGATACTTCAAAAATCCGACAACAGTTATACACACCGCTTCCAATGCAAAATAATTCAAGGATAAATCTTTTTCGAGACATTAATAATATAAATGTCAGTGCCAACTCAGTTTGCGATAGTTTATTGAATACATGAAAGAAATAAAGCATATATAGCACATGTGACACAATATTCATCAACGTTCAAATCAGTTTTTTGGTGCTTAAGGAAAAAGAGAAATTAGAAAAAGAAGAGCATGATATAAGCTCAAGAACTGATTTGAAAAGAAATCAAAACTAGTGTGAAATATGATTGTTACATTTTGCAGTTAATGGTTAAAACAAAGAATCAACTGAAATGTATTTTTACATTCAATAAAATGAACTTAGAGCTTCACTATCGCGTATCATTTTTCGAGACAAGTAGAATCACATCGTCTCAGTCTTCGCACCATGCATTTTCCTTCCGAATCTGGAAAAGGTATCAAATTCAAAAATGTATTATAGCAAATTATTTATTCAAATATATTTATAGCGATAAATCCTAGAAAACAATTCCAAGAAAGCAATTAGTTTTTTGAAAATTCAGTATTTTATCATCAAGATTAAAAAGAAAGAAAAAAATTATGACTAAAAGTTAAAGTTGGGATCAACAGTTTTATCGCGTAATGAAGATAGGAACATGTGATTCATTAAGGCATATAGCATGGTCCTCATCGTTTGGAATCAAGTAAAACTTCTAAGCAAATCAACGGCTAGATATGAACAGCATGCGGTGGCGCAATCAAAATATGTGATGTTTTTTAATCAAAAAATATTGGGTAAAGGGTCACAATACTAGTATAAAATAATATCAATTTCAAAAATCCTCCAACCTGTTCTTCTTCTTCTGGAGTGAAGTCATTCTTAATGTTAAAAGTCCTTCGAATTTCTTCCGGTGATTTGCCTTTAATCATATTAGCTACTGTCTTGCATGTTACATCCAGCAATCCCTTAATGTCCAAATAATTTGCTGCCTGAAATATTTCTATATATTTTTTATAACAATATTTATTGCACTAATAAATCCGAAAAGATAATATGCCGCAGTAAACTTCTGGCTGATTCACAATCATAGCTTATTTCTTATTCAATAATTTTCGTGGATTTGCTTATAAAGTAAGTATTTCGAAAACACAATATCTTACCTATCATAAATCTATCAAAAAAAAATATTGATCGTTAGAGAGATCTGATACGGAACATTGATGTCAAATTTTTGTGAAGAGATTAAAATTTTAAATTTCCATTGTCGGTGGATCGAAATTTGTATAGTTAAGATCAACACTCAAAAATTCACAAGAATTATAAAATTTTGCCTATAATAAATGAAGATCTATATAATCAACAATCAAACCGATGAAAGAAACTAAGGACTTGCCAGAATAAGCTCAAACAATGTGCCTTGATCGACTTTAAGAAATTCAACATCCCATGATGAAATGTCGTCAGTGCGCTTCTCTTTATTATCATTATCTTCTGGAGGGATCGGATCATCTTTATGATACTCACACCAATGGATAACCTGGAAATTAATGCCATCGTAATAAAAACATTCAGACGAATTTAGATACAATTTCAGCCAAAATTTTTTCAACAGAAACCAAAAAAACTTGATAAGTGAATTAACAGCAATTACAATTTTTGTTACATCTCTTTCATATCATAGTGTAAACGAAACGAATCTCATTAACGCTACGCAAGAGTAAAGAATTAATAATATTTCCAAGACATAATTTCAGTCCAGTGATAAGGATAATAACCGTAATGTTTTGTAACAATTTGTTAATGATTTTAAGTATACTTTCTTTTTTCTAACCTTTTTGAGAATAGCTGAGTTAACGCTCTGTAGTGGGATACCCTCAACCATATCAATATCTCCTCCGTCTTGATTATCCATTCCCAGATCTATAATTGAGAAGATATGCTAGAAATTACATATCTCTGAAGTAGAATATATACGCATCACACAAAATAACTCTAAACTTCGTAGTTTAAAAGTGGGTATGTGGCAATATTGCGGAAATTAAGATTATTCTCTATCTGTTATATATCCTAAGCTTTGGAATTTCAGATCCGATCCCAACCTACTAATATAGTTTCTACAAATCTTTTGTCAACTCACCTTGAAGCATTGTGTTGATTGTCGTTGACAATCTGATTACATTTCGATCAACTTCGAATGTTTCATTGTCAGATGATATTAGCGAAATTTTCTGTTGCCCAGTTTTCTGCTCACTCATTTTGACTAGTAGTGCAATTGATTTGAGATAACACCTAAAAATTTTTACTTCAAGTCTCAATAGTTGTACAGAACTGCACTCCAGCAAGCAGAACGGAATAACAAAAATGGTTAAGACTATTTAGACTTATTACATTCTCTTCAACAAAATCAATGGATTTTTCAAAATTCAAATATTAATTTCCCTCAAGAAATTCGAGCCAATCATAAATCATAAATCCCACGCATTCCAAAAAAGCATTCTAGCATTTAAAAAAAGAGGAAAAAACAAAGTTAAAATTGTTTTTAGGGAACAAGATATGGAAGGGACGATAAGAAGATAAAGGATACTCTCAATTTACAACGAATAATAGGTGATTTCTTCGATTAGTTGATCAAGATATCTTTTGTGATCGAATCAAGCTTTAACCAAATAATAGGCGTTCTGGAAATTAACGGATAAGGGAAGATGAATTAAGATAAATACAACTGAACAATGTCAATTTGAGCAATGAATCCTTGAAGAGTAGGTTATTGAATAAGTTGAAGTACAAGTAGACTGTCATTAAATATCTGTCACTGGATAACCATAACCAGAGAGTTTATATACAATTAGAAATTAAAATTTTCCACGTGGTTATATTGATATTTATCACAATCAACAATTCGCTTCATATTTTCTTGAAGAATGGAATGATACAAGCAATTTTTCAAATCACGATAACCTCTACATTTTAATACTAGACAAGAACTAGAAAGCCAAAAAAAACAGCATCGCAGATTAATCGAGAGTCCGAAATCTATCACGATTATACACACTGAGATCACCCGTATAGCCCATTAGACTAATGGAGCATTCAAATAAGAATTCCAATCAATGTAGTGAAAATGGAACTGAATGTTTCCAACGTTTTTACTTTGTTCATTAGTTCCATTTTTGTTGGTGTTATATGGAACATATTGTTTTTTTGAAAATAATAGCCATCAAACTATCTTAATTTCTCTACTCGTTACTAAATGATTTTGAGCCAATTTATTTTTGGTTTCCCTTATTTGCTACTGATTCATCCTTGGCTTGACTGATATTTCGAAGATGTGTCATTTCACGAAATCACTCAACTTGACAGTGTGAACTAATGTAGCACGTAACAGATAACATTAGAAACGTGACGTTGGGTAAGGAAAGTTATGAATTTATTCACAGTCCTTCTACATGATATTCTAACAGTACTACAACTAAATTCATCATGATGATCACAAACACGCTGCGCCATGTCCTATCACCCTGCAACATCCAAAATCCCCGAATCACGTGGGAGACGTGATTCCCCACCTCTCCTCCCGCGCCCCGAACAGTCATAAACCACCCGGTACCGTACCAAATTTAAATTTATATGACCGAGATAGATTGTTGCAGCACAAATTTCCATTAAATTTCAATGTTGAATATATCGCTCTAACATTGAAAGGATTTCTGATAAATATGTGATGATCTATGAATAAGGAGAAGTAGGCCTTTGCAGATTTTCTTTTTCAAGACTTAATTTTAAAAAGAGTTATTTATCAGAAAAGATGATTCGGTGGTTTCAGCGTTGGGAAAGACGAAAAAAAAAGATTTCGGAATTGTTCGGTCAGTTGAAGAGTTCGAAAATATCCTGATATCTCATATCCCAAATATATGAACAATGCTTTGAACTGCTAATAAAGATCCTCAAAAAAGTGGAAGATCTGATAAGGTCTGATATAATGCGAGTGATAAGTATTATAACAATTTCAGATTGCAGCAATTTTACTGAATTTGAATTGAATTTAATTCTCTAATTAAATTAAATTTCTGCTTATAAAATGATATTTGATAAAAAGTAATTTAATTTGATGAAGTTACTTCATATAACATTGCGAACATAATTTCGTAAATATTACCATATCGGTGTTCCATAATATGACCAGATCTCATATAGTTCCAGGAGAATATCAGAGATTTTCCAGCATATAATTTATTTTTAATATGCAATAATCTATGAATATTAGCAGATATATCATCATCTTTCTAGAGGGTTATTATGACTATCCCATATTTAGCATATTTTAGCCAAAATTCCGTCCAGAATCCCCTAATCTCTCCGTGTAACCTTGAATTAGCAATTCAATTATCAATGATTTTATTCTATAAACTCTTCCCCAAAGTAAAAATATCATGTAGCCTAGACTTCATATTACTCTCCACTTTGCCTTCAATATAGCCATATCGAAGTGATCTTTGAAATGTTAAACTAATCCTTCTCATGTAGCTGAAGCTTTTTGATGCCATTAGTTAAGATATCTTAACGAATTAATCGAACAAATCATTTGCTCATTCATTCAGAGCATTACAAATTTGAGAATATTCTTGTTCTTCTTCTCAGGTTCTATTTCACAGTCAATTTTAATTTTGTTTTTTCTTTCTATTTTTGGAACACAGAGTGTAACACTTCTTGATCTTTTTGATGAATTTTTTAAGGGAAATTGTTTGAATTTCGGACTTTAACATTTCTCTTTTCTTCAAAACGATGTAATGGGAATGTGATTACAAAACATGAAGACATGCCTTATGAATTTTTGTACCAGCTCTAACCATTCATTTTAACATTTTCTGTCGGAACTTCTTTTTATTATCGAATTTTCTATTGCTTATATGAAAAACAATTCTTTGATGGCTTTTGATGAAGTGCAAATTCTTGCCGGTTTAATTAGTGGAAATTCTAAAATATTACGGTTTTATTGAACCTCAACCCGATTGATAGCCGTGTTTAGTTAAGTTGAATAAATTTAAATTAAATTAAGCGAAAAACTAACAAAGAAAAATAATTAAACAAGTTAAGCTATTTAGCTTGAAATTCATTGGAAGTCATTTTCTTTTTTCTCCATGAGAACGATCCATGTCATTTCTTTGTTCCCACAAAATGACAGCTCAAACAAAAACAGTAAATAATCGATTTATGAGCTGTATTATTAAATATTGTATGCAAATCAGTAATTACTTCATTGATTATTACATTCAGCAATGTTGACATCAGTGAACATCAAAAATGGATTCAGTACTGAATCTAAAACATTCATCATCAGTTCTCTTCTTTTCATTTAATTGTTTCGAATCATTCAAACATATATAGAATTCCGCCCACTTCGTAAAGCCTTTTTAGATTCTTGTCTCTTTATTTAAGGTTTCTAAATTAAATTACAGAGATAGATTCGAAAATTGTGATCCAAATGGTGGAATTATATTTTCTATAGCAGCAATTTATGAGTGAATGTTTGCTCCAGTACGATGCACACATATGTTTGTTTGTTTATTATTTTTAACTGATATATTTGAAAGTTTTTTTTAAAATAAATTACAAGAAATTCTTTGTAGTTCGATGCATGGTTTCATAATGTTTTTTGAAATTAACAAACATAACAAGATATTTCCAATAAAATATTTCAGCATAAGCTACAACCAATAGTTTACCGGATTGAATCGGTTGTTGAATAAGCGTCATTTACGCAAGAGACGTCGTTCGGTTATCGTTGGCACTTCGTTAAATTTTTCTCTTTTCTTTTTGAAGGGCAATTTTTAAGTTATTTTTTTGTCATCAAATTCCAAAAATTTGATTTTGGGAACAATAAGCGCTACTTGCGAAATGAACAACAATGGGAGATTCAGTTTGAAGATGTACTTAGAGAAAGAAGTACTTGATGACACATTATAAATGACGCGATGATCTTACTCGGCATAAGATAACTGTAAAAAGATTCAATTTGGTATACATAGAGGGATTTAATGGGGGAAACGGAAACACGAAAACCTGATAATTTGATGTAACAGTCGTTCTTCATAAAATTCTCTAGATGCTAATTCCCTTTTCTTTGATTCCATTAGAATGAATGCAAAATCCGTTAAATATAACGTTTCAGCGTCGTTCTACGTAATTTTTCATTCGAAAGATTAACCTCCGATGTATTGTAATGGTGAAGGAAATGATAATGAAGAAGAGGAAAGCCGTGCTGAGCAATGGGTGAGTTGGAATTTTAAAAATTGCTGCATCTTTTTTCAATCTTCAATGAAAAAGAAAAAATGTAGGGCAGAGATTTGTAAGATATGAGAAAAATAATCTATGAATTGTGCTTAAAAGAATGAGACAGAATTCAGTTATCATTTCGAAATTCTTTATACTTAAATTTTTATAACAAAATAAACGTTAGCCTTAAATTTCTGTTAACAACTTAAGGTCGAATGAGCAAAATAAATGGTCAAAAGATTATTTTTATAGTCCGTAGTTTGGAATATTTGATTGCCGTATCCGGTAAGTGACGGCTTTGCTAAGGGAATCCGGTATTCCGTAAATTAAACTAAGTTTCCTGTTTCTAAGAGCTCTGCCAATACAGTTTCATTAGGTTATCACTTTTTAGTCCATTTTCAATGTTTCGTTTTTATATTTTTCTTCAAAACTATCAATTTCAGCAAAATTACATGGAGACGAAAAAGGCTAAACTTCAATATCAAATAAATGTATTGAACAAGCAAAAGAGCATTTCTTCAATTTTTGAAGGCATTTCAATTTTCGTTAATGGTTATACAGGTAATTTACTTTATTTTTTATAAGAAAAAAGTAATCAAGTTTTGGGGGTGATTTCGGATGAAGACTCTGTTGTTATTGAAATTTATGATTGTGAATATGTAAGGAAGTGAAAATCTCTAGAATATTTCTTATGGATGAACTAAAAATATACGACTGCATAAGCGGTTAATGTAAGGAAATCATAAAAGCCTGTAAGTGATTTTCACGGCTGACAGTAAAATGAAAGCAGTATAGATCTACATTAATGAAACGAAATGATTTTTCCACTTCCTATTATATGATGTTATCTAATGACGAATGTATTATTGATGAATGCGTTCAAATTTGGTACTTGCATAAATTTAGATCCACCAGCTGCAGAATTGCGAAAATTAATACATTTACATGGTGGTGAATTTCATATTTATTACAAATATGGCACTACAACCTATACAGTTGCCACGCATTTAGCTACTGCTAAAGCGAAGAAGCTCCGGAAAGAAGAGAAAATCATTCATCCGAGATGGCTTACGGATAGGTTACCTTATAAATTATTGATGACTTAGCTCTGTTATTATATTACTGAAATCTATCTTTTCATTTAATTGTTATGAATTGTTTGAAATGAAGCGATCATAATATGAATATTAGATCATAATAGAAACGATTTAACTCATCAAGAAAATTTTCACATTTATAGTGTTAAAGTAGGGATGCGGTTACGTGAAGACGATTACTTGTTGTATAAGGATGGTGTGCTGCAAACAGCTGTAGCAAAACGATTTAAAGTTGGGAGTTACAGTAATTCAAAAGGAGCACGAAGTGCTGCAAATGATCCAAACTTTGTGAGCAACTTTTATGAAAGGTAAAATTTTCTTATTTGATATAATTTTTCTAGAAATGATGCTCGATTTAGTAGATTGCTGGTAACACAAAAATTTGATAAGCAAATAGTAATTATTTAGAAGAACCAATAATTTTTCTTCCCAATTACCAAAAGTACCGGTTTTCTTTTTTCTCAATTTATTTCATAACAAATTTGTCGCTGATTAAAAATAAAGTGGATTTTTAGATCTCGTCTACATCTAATTTCAACTTTGGCACAAGAGATGAAAAATTATATAAACGAGCTAAGGGAAAATCAAACTGGTAATTTTCCTTCGCGAATGCACATACAGGATTTGGTTGATAAAAACTTTGCTAAGTGAGCAAATTATTTTTGGAATATTCAAATTCATTTAATTCGTCACTTTTCAATGTGCATGTTAGGAATATTTTAGTAAAATATGTTATTCTCAAGAAATGGAACTAAATTGCATTTTGGTCTATAGCACATGTGCATAAGTATGAAAATCCTTTTATGGTATCACACATTACTCATGATACTATGTGATGAATTATTTCAATTTTTTAGTTCTCCAAAAGAAACCATTTGCCACATAGACCTGGATTGTTTTTTTGTGTCAGTAGCATTAAGAACACATCCGGAACTGATTGGCAAACCGGTGGCCATTACTCATTCCAGAGTAATCTTTACAGATATTTGATAATTATTTAATTAGTAGTTGGGATTGTTTTGGCCATTTCTCACAACACACTTTCGCTTAGTGATGCAACTGACAAAATATTGTTTGGTTCCATTAATTTAGATTACGAAGTCTTATTTTATCAGTGAGTGAAATTAAAGTAAAATTTTCTGGTTAGTTTGAAAAAACATGTTCGCAATTTGCTCATTTCGATTATTGCTTGATAATACGATAATATACAATCAGATAGTCATCAAAACAATATTTTTATTCTATTTTATTAGAGAATTAGTTTTATTTTCTCGAATTATCGTAATTTATCATTTGTGTTCTTTTTAAGGGCATAGAAGGTGCTGGTATGTCTGAAATTGCATCATGTAGTTATGAAGCTCGGGCACACGGAGTCCGTAATGGCTGTTTTATTAAAGATGCGCGGAAGGCCTGTCCAGATCTCATTTGTCTCCCTTATCAGTTTGATGATTATCGACACATTTCAAAAGAAATCTATTCAATTTTATCAGGGTTAGTTGCCGAATCTGTAATTTTAGTGATGTTTATTTTAGCATGTTTAATGCTAAAACAAGTGTTTGAAAGTTTTGAAGACATTTTTAGTCTATTAAGAGGTGTTGAAAATTTATATAGCATTAATTGAATCTGAAGCTAGAATGAAGAACCCGTCTGGCTCATTATATATATATAAATAGATAATGGATACTCACTTAGAATTATATTCATGTTACCACGGTTTTTCCTTATATAGTCCATTCGTTTTTTATAAGTGACTGACTTCTGCATATATCGCCTAATGTTTTGAGCTGAAAATGAGCAGAAAACAATTTAATCCCGTGAACAATTATCTGTTGAGTATTTAAGCATAAAACATGCTTATTGTCTCAAACTTTTTCATTTTCCATTAAACGATTGAAAACGCTTACGAAATATTGATGGTGACTCTTGTAAAATAACTGAAGTGAGAAATTGAAGTTAAATTGACAAATGCAGATATCTCGTGTCAATTCTTTTATAGTTTTTATGTTATATTGACGAATAAATTTAGGTATACGCTTAATATTCGTGCTGTAAGTTGCGATGAGATGTATGTTGATTTGGAAAGCTTATGCAATGATATGCATATATCAAACGTAATGGGAATTATATCTATAATACGGAGTGAAATCTTGACTAAAACAGGCTGTAATGCTTCTGTAGGCATAGGTAAGTTAAAATTGTTATTACTATTTCGCAAAAGCTTGTACTAATTTGTATATGTTGTCTGAAAGCATCACCGTTAGTTTATTCCTGTCTTACGATTTTTTTGTAGTTTAAATACTTAAGAAAAGTGTAAAATATATTATGGATGTGTTTAGGAAAAACAATGTTAGTAGCTCGTATTGCAACTCAACATGCGAAACCAAATGGCCAGTTTATTATCAGATCTGGTGATATCGACGAATTAATCAAGAAAGAGAAAATTTCTTCTTTACCCGGAATTGGTTACAATATTTTCGCAAAACTGAGAAAGTATACATTTACGTTTAGAAGTCGAATCATTTTTTTTGCCGATAAAATTAACAGTTTGGTAAATTTAATTAAATCTGCTGTATTTTACAGTGCGTTCGGTGAAATGAATTTATGTGAGGATTTACAGAAAATACCCATTGATCGGTTACGAAATCTTCTTGGTGAAAAAATCGGAACTCAGGTTAATTCTGGAAACAAAAGACTCGTGTATAATTACTTTACTGTCATATTGATTTCTAATGCATTTCTCTTTAGCCAAAAAGTGATATAAATTTACTTAAAAATATTTCTCAACCTTAGAAAAGGATGTTTTGACTAGATTAAAAACTAAAATATTCCTCAGTTAAAATTCTGATTAAAGTGCTGCATAGGCAACAAACTTTACTTTTCTTGGACAGACAAAGCCATTTTTTATTTGTTTACTTCTGTTCTTAAGTTCTTTTTTTATTTGGTTATGTTTTCAGATATACAACATGTGTAGAGGAGTCGATAAAGAGAGGGATTTTTTGGAAAAGACTATTCGTAAATCTGTTTCATGCGATATAAATTATGGAATCCGATTTACAAAAGTATGAGTTTTTTCATTTATTGTCTTTTGTTATTAATAAGCTTTAGTGAACATAGAAGACTGTTTAATCATATTTCCAAGGGGAGTTTCTTAAAAAATTTCAGGAAGATGAAGTAATGGAGTTTCTTGGGAAAATATGTTCTGAGTTGGAAAAAAAACTTCACATTGCTCGGATGACTGCATCTGCCATCACTCTCAGATTACTGGTAAATAATTATTTGAAATCTTTGATATGTGAAAAAAGTTTTCTTCATAAATATGTGCAAGTATCATTTATTACAGATTCGTGCTCCAGATGCACCTGTTATAACCGAAAAATATTTGGGTTGCGGAAAATGTGATGCAATTACAAAGACCGCTCATTTGAAAGGTGCAACTGCAAACAAAGAAGTTTTACATGCAGAAGTGAAAAAATTAATGAAAGCAGTAAATCCAGTTATATGTGACTTAAGAGGAGTGAGTTTTCGTTTTTTGAAGTTTTATTAATCATTATTTTTCATATATATTTAAATATTTTCTAATGTCTTCCTTATATAAGAAAATTTTTTTGTTTTGAACACCGATTGATATATAATGAATATACTAAACTATGGAAAATCTTTTTGTAGAGTTGACGTGAATTCATTACTATGCATGTTTATGCTGAAAATGTGAAAACATATATAATGCAAATGCAAAAATTCTCAATATATTTCGTAGATTGGTGTTCAACTGACTCATTTAAATGAAATACCAAATGTATCAATCGATGAGCAACCCATCGGGAGAAATACTTTGACACAGTTTTTTGCTGTGAAAAGTAGAGAACAACGTCTTGCTGGAAAAAAAGTAAAAAGTGAAGAAGATATTGCTTTAGAGCTGGCGCTGAAGAGGTCACTTAAAGAAAGCAAACGGAGTCAAAAGGTAAGTTACGTTATCAGTCACAAAGTGACCATGATAATGCCCACTTTCCTTATTAATTTGGCTGTCCGATTCTATATTCCCGTTTTATATTATTTCTGATTTCAATTACTTTCCTTTTTGATATAATTATTAGATTAATAGTTTACTGAACTTTTTTTACAAAAACAAGCTATCACGTTTTACTCGCTGGATACATGTTCCAATTGAATTAAGATGATTATTCATTGAATAATGAAATAATTTTTATCAGATGATAGTAATTTATTTGTACTACCAGTAGAAATGGATCAGTTAAAAAGTTCAGACACTTTTTTTGTTTTAAAAAGAACGCGTTCTCTCTTTTATTTTCTTTGTGTAGCCGCTTATACAACTAAGATAGGAATCAATTAAATAATGCAGTGTCTTACTAAAAATGCATGTTAATCGTTTTTTAGCATCGTAAAGAAACTATACATCCGGATTATCGGAATTATTTCGAAGATGAAGATGTGAAAGCTGAGTTTTTCCGCATACTGCAGCAGTATAAATGTTAGTTTTAATTGCTGAATTAGAAAAATTTTCATTGGCATACTTTAGATAAATGTATGTAGAGCAAAGTTAGCTGATTTGGCTGTTTAAATTTTTCTGAGTATTAACATGAAGTCTCATTTCATTCTATATTCTATAATTAAAATCGCTTGAAAAATTGACTGTTGGTTGGAAAACGACCAAATTGTACACCTTGGTAAGTTTTTCCAGACCCAACGGCGGAGGTAGTATCGGAAATAACAACATATTTCGGTTTATTGGTAAAAAACGGTGATTTGAGTGATGTTTTATCACAGCTTAGATTTCTGCAACGTGAAACAGCGAATTTTTCATTGGAATGGATTATTGTAGTGTCTTCTTTAAAAATTGCACTGAATCGCCTTTGTGATACCATATATGGTGCTTTATTATTTCATTGAGCGTGATTTGATCATAAATACTTTGTATTAATAACTCTCATTCCTAATCCTTAAAGCTAAAGCTATCTGTCCGTGGAATGGAAAATTTCCTTGCTTATTTCTAATTTCTGTATTTGAAGTTAAGCATGCACATATACGTAATCGGCTGGAACAAATTTTCAAACAAGTGCTGCAAGGATTAATTAGTTGAAAATTTATAAAAAATATTACTAGGAACATCAGGATTGTCAGTTATTCGAAGAGTGTTGTCTGCAGATGTATGCCCAGCATAGTTATGCATTAATTCCTAAGATTAACGGTTCTGGCTACCAAAAGTTTTCACTTTATTCTCAGTTCATAAAAAAGTACAATTTCACTTCAATCTCAGTTCATAAAAATAACAAAGCTATTTACAGGAAAAAAGAACAAACATCTGTTTTAATTCAAGAAATAAACTATGTAAAATACATGAGTCCGAAATATATTCCGTAATAAAAAGTGTTCTTCATCATTTCCATTTCCATGTAATTAGAGTTTTCTCTTGTTTCTAACAGCTAATGCACCATACATACATTACGTCCTTATCATTTTGCTGGCCACATATTAAAAAGAAAGAATAAGTAATTACAATGCATTCATTTAAGCCAATCAAAAATCCAACAACTTGAAACAACTATAATAAAATTTTATTCTGTTTTTGTTCCTTTTAACCAAGATGCAATACTTGTTTTCATTTTGTTACTTGTATCTGCAAAATATTTACTAGTATTAACAACTGCCGATGCCACACGACGACCACTTCCCGTACCACCGACTGAATGCTCCATACGTAGTAAGACGTCCGATATACCGAGACCACCAGCAAATGGATGTCTGCAAGCACGGGACATTCAATGTACATTTCAATGAAAAAAGTTTTAAGAATAACATCTTTTAAATTATTATGGATGCTAAAAAATTATTGCAGTAACGAAAAATGAGTAAACCATTATGGATAATTTCCTAATTTCGGGCTCCCAGATGAATAATTATACAGATATTAAAGGTATATTCAATCATCTTATTGCGTGCTTTTCAGAGGATTTAGCTAAACCTTACCAATAATTCATGAGAAATGACAAATTATTGAAAGAGGAGTACTGTCCTACCTACTTTACAGCAAATTATCTAAGGTATCAAATTTTACGAGAAATTTGAAATTTCAACTAAACTTAAAGTCAATAATACAGAATAAAGTAACATAGATAGTAAAAATACAAAGGTAGCTATTCACGTGGAGCCAAATAACTTTATAGAGTTGTAGGTTGCAGCTAAGGTTCAATAAAACGAACCCCGGAACGGTGGATGCCAAATCAGGATAATTACCACATGACCAAATGCGATAATTATTGCTCATTTTCCAATCGGCTATGAACGCTTCATTAAAGTCTTCCAGCGAACCTTTCAAATCAGCACGAGCAGTAGCTATGAGTGATAACAAATATGATTGCATCTGCAATCGTATCCAGTCATCACTACCTTCCCAACCTGCAACCACTTATTAAATCTCAACGAAAAATAGATTTTGAGAAATTTTAGAAATATATAAGGTATATATCAGCAAATAAAATCATTACTTTTTATTTATAGCTTATTGATTTCTATTGGCACACTATTTTGCGTTTATTTTTCAATAATAATATTGAAATGATAAATTTGATAACAGTAATAATAATGAATCACTCAAATATGAAAATACCAAAAAACATACTCGGTGATTTAGCATTTGCTTCTATTTCTTTTAATACAAAATCGACAAAACGTAAATCCGCAGCTGTTAATGTCAACGAACGTTTTAATTCAATATCTACAATATCGATACTTCCATCACCGACTTCATCAACCTTAGAAAAAGATTTCGTTATTTTCACCTTCAGAGAAAATCGATTAAAATTATATGATGGTAAAAATATCTAATGTAAATTCCATTATTTAGTGCTTCATTTACTGAATATATTACCTATTTAAATGAAAAAATGAGAATCAGACTTTTTTTATTCAGTCAGCGTAATGAATCTTTGTGATACTATCATTTTTCTTCCGTAAACGAATACTATTAGAAAATGCATCGTATCGTGTAAACTTTTTAATATTAGTTCTGTTTATAGCATCCCTTCACAAACTACGCAATTAAATTCTGAGATGCAAAAACAAGTCTACGTGTTTCAACAGTGTCCAGCAAAATGAGTTTGACACATTATTACAATACAGTTTAACTATATTTATCTATATATAACCTTGACAGCGACCTTGCAGGAAAAGGAATGCGATGCATCTAAATTCAGAATTCAGAAATAAAAATTTTTAATTCAGAAATAAAAATTTTTAATAAAAATTTTAAGGTCAGAAATGCAACAGTAAAGTCAGTCAAATATATTTTTTCAAATAAATAGAAAGCTTGTTTACAGTAACTATAACATCCAGCAAATCACGACGTTGAACAAATAAAGCATTCGTAGCACCGATGCAGTAAGCTCGTGTCTTATCGGAACGAATCATATCCAAATGGCAGATGCTCAGATAGGGGTGAAATAATGAACCCTATAACGATATTTTTTATTTTTTGTGTTAAATGAAAAAAAAAAAGATGAAAAATAAGAAAGTTTAAAATTGCGGTCATACTCTCTGCAACTAAAAATTTATATTTGCAACCTAATGATTAGTCTATAACCATGTGTGAAATTATTACCTTCGTGAAAATACTTAATGGAAAACCATATGAATCGGTAGCCAATATTTGCTTCCGCTTCAAATTTGAACAATTTTCAGCACTATTATCAGTTGACAAACGTGCTTTAGGTATGCAGTTCGTTTCTGATACCAAGAGATCTTAAAATTAAAATAACAGTTCAACGAAAATGAAACATTTACTTATCAAATCTATTCAGTACTAAAAACAACAGCTGTGAATTCACGGTGTTGCTTTCGCTCATTTTCTTTTTTTCCATTTTTATTTAAATTATTATATTATCTCTAAATTCTAGAACTCTGGCTCTCAATGTATCTTTGATTACATCCAAACCAAAAGCAACTTTTTTATCCTAGGGGGGCTATCATAAAATAAAATGAGAATCAAGCACTTTGAGCTAAGTTAGATATTCGCTACAGATCTTAAATTTAAATATTAGCACATCCTAAATATATGTCTGAATTTGCAGAATGAAAAAGAAATGTAAAACAAATATGTTAGCAAAAAGTTATGCATAAATGCTTTATTCATTAATCAATCTCATGTTACAAATATACGTTTTGGGGTAAAATTATAAGCAATTATATGCCGACCTTACCAATTTCATTTTCGTCTACAATCTTTCCATCCGAACATTTCAATGAATTTGGATTATATGCAGCTGCATGAAATAAACCTTTTTCAACCAAGCCTAAACTAAATTATTTATTTTTTTCCTATATTAGGAAAAAAGAAGGTGAATTGAAAATGAAACATAGGCACGATAAGGTTCGATAAGTTACTCACGGTTGTGCTTATTATAAACATGAAAAATGAGAGGCAAATATCTATTATATATGTTCAGTAATCAATTTCACGCCAGATTATAAAACAGCGTACTGCTCTTGCATTTATTATTACTCCTAGTCGAATTCCACAAAAATAAAACATGTAAAATTTATGAGAAATTTCGAAACTTTTTTAAACCAAAATTCATAAAATTCTTTTACAAAATATGAATGACTAACGAAATGACATAGACAAATCAAAAAAGATGCTCAAAAATAAAAAAGGATGATGTTGAAAGAAGTATTACGTGGGAAAAGTGAGATGAGCGCAACCATCAGTTGACTTAATTGAAATACTGGCGATATATAGAACACAACCTGAACAGCAGTATATTTTGATTAAGAAAAAATCTCACAGCCTAAGGTAACAAGAATTTAATTAACCATATTTAACTTTAATCTGAGCAATAATAGAAAAAAGTTTTGAAGAACAAAAGGGTTGTTAGAGATCTTTTGCCGAATTATATACTACGCATTATAAATTATTTCTTTGTGATAACAAAACTGCATGCCAAAAGCACCCGTTGTTAGATTTCTGGGAAAGAAACTTATATGTCTGTCTTTCTTTCTAAGCAGTTAATTATCGATTATTTTCAAAGCACTGCTATCAATGCATTAAAAGCAAGAATGAAACCATATTAACTGAATTTTCTAAATTATTGTTGTAGTTTCTGAAACGACCGACAAAGGTTTCAGGGTTAAATGAAATTTCCCTAAAGAAAAATAAATTACCTTTTTTTCTAATAATAATAATTTGAACAACACTAATACACGGTGTCTGAACGTTGTTACAAGTGACTGCACCGAAACATCTGAAAAAATACTTTGCTTTTTTAAAAAATCTTTGAAAAGTTCGTAGCTCCATATTCAAACTGTTTTCAAGCTATAAATGGAAAAATATTGGTTATATAGCAATATGCGGATATTATTCCGCTATGTTGCATATGAATTATTTTTTAATGTTCTTGTATTACGCTCAACTAAGAAGATACAGTATGCTAGGTAAAACAAATTCGACACAATGAAATACTGTAAAAATGATTAAACAAATAAAAATTACTGCTTTGTCAATGTCTAAGGAACACTAATGAATATCCATACTTCCAAACTCAATTATTTCACAGTCTTCTTACTTAGACTAAAATGCTTTCGACAAATTACCAAATGAAGTTGAAATCTAATGATGAAATGAGCTAAATGTCAGTTTTCTGAATACTCTATTTAGCCACACCTCAAATATCTTATATATAAATAAGGAGCGTATACCCATAACTGCTGCTTGTTCATCAGTTACAGCATCCGGAAACATTTCACAAAGATTTTCATACATTTGGCATAGCACATCAACCTATAAATCATGCAAAGTAATGCAGAAGTTAAGTGTTCATCATATGATTGTGATCATCATGAAGACTTCTCTCTAAATCCATCTCTTATGACAATTAAAATCTAAGAGAAATGGAAAGGCGATCTAGAAAGCTTACCTTAGCAAAATCCCTTTCGTTAAAATAAGCTTTCGTGATAAGTTGTAATTTAGCAGTCAATACACCAAAAAGTGGTATTCGGGACAGTACGCAAACACTCTTCTGCACACTACTTCGAGTGATATCCGTTGATTTGTTTAAAAGATCCTTGAAACATAAGAATTTCAAACTTAACTGAAGATCTTAAAAAATTTAATAATTCCTTTAACGAAAATAGGAAGAATGAAAGGAAATCTGTCACGGTTGAAACGATGGAGGTGAGAACAGCATTAGCTGCGATGGCAATGATGCAAATAATGAAATGAATAAAAATAGTGACCTTCGCAGAAATTTGACGATAACATGAAATTCCAAAGACTGATCGGTTCGGATCATCTAACGAAGGCAAGAGGAAGTATATTACATCTAAAATCATAAAAAGTAAAAGACAGTATGAGATATAAATATGATGGGAAATCTGATAGTAAATGACTGAAAATTTAATTCAAGAATATACAAAATCACATTTCAATTAATTTTTTAGAGATTGCTTGAGCTACTAATAAAGAAAAAATAAAGATAAAAAAAATCTATAGAGGACAAATGAATTAAAATCTTAAAGTCTTTAAATATGAATTTGAACTTGAATTTGGAAAACAAAAAAACAAAATTTTCTACTGTCTTCAAATGAGATGCAAGTTACTAACAATGATGAAATGGAATTAATTAAAAAAATTAAGTGAACGCTTGAGCATTATTTAAAAAACGTAATAAAAGTAAGGAGAAAAATAACAAAATAAATTCCTTGTGTACCGTGGTCGACGTTATGCGCGCCATCAGGAAGCGCAAGTGACGGCAAATTCTGCCAAGCTATCGGAAGGTCTCCTTCGTTGTCTATTAAAGGTGGATAACAATATTCGATCTGGAAAGAATGATTAGTGATTTGCTGAAGATGAGTCTCTGAATAAATCCTGCCTAGAAATCTTCATGTACTAAATTAATTATAAGTACTGCTCACAAAATGAAACTCTTCTAATGTAGTAAATTCCAAAATACCACGAAATTCTCTGATCTCTTTCGCAAGTCCTAGCTATTGATCTTACTACCCTTTCACCGAATTCACCGACCTTACTTCTGTGTCAATTTTGACATGACAAATTTACCTCCTGATTAATTTTATTTTATAATTGTTTCGTTAATTACCTGACATCCTTTTTTGTGATGAAAACCAATGACCACAACGTAAAGAATTGAACTAACCATTCATGAAAAAACATCTAATGTTTAAACAGCAGAAATATTAAATGATCTGTCAAAATGGACAACATCTGAAAAGAAATAACAATTAACTTGATGAAGCGTAAATTAAAATAATGCGCATAATGCACATATGCAACCAAAAAAAAAAGTTATCACTCTATCATAACATGACAGAAACACAAAATAGCATAAACTCAACGGTATATACAAACATATATAATAGTATAAACGTCATCTGAAAACAAAAATGTTTGAAAATAAATAATCATGTGCAGCATCAAAACTTCACATGTTAAACATTTAATCGCTATGCTCCACTCACTTGATATGAAGTAGTTTTAGATGGTTTCAAATTATATCAGTCCAACAACAATATCTGTTTGATGCTGCTCTAGAAGATCCCGCTTCCATCTTTACATGAAGTGCCATATGAAATTACTAAAGTAGTTGATAAAGTAGAAATAAGTACTATACTACTATATCTTATTCCATTTCTTCCATGATACACTATATCATTACTGTTGAAATTGAATCGCTATATCTCCACAAGCAACCTTCTAAATAATTAATTCATAGAATTCTGTGAAATGTATAAATATAAATAATTGAAATTGAAAACAAACTGTAAGATTTACTAAATATAATGCAGCTATTTGTATATAGAATTGATAACGTAACAAGTAATATAGTAAATCGATTTCCCAATAATTAAAAATTTTTTATTCAGTTAAGTAATACAATGCGATGAAAAATAAAACAGACTGTTTAAAAATGTCAATATAAAAATGTAAAACGAGTTCGCTTTATATAAATAAGTAAAAAGCTCTTTATTCCAATATAGCAAGTTCCCCGACTTATATCGAAAATTAAATCACTGTCGCAATTACAAATATAAAACCTCATTGACAGCTGAAAATGCACCCATTCCTCTACCTTAAGAAATTTCGTATAAAGTAGGTACCGATATTTTTCGATAACCAATAAAACTTTTTCGAGAGTCGAAAATTGCTCATGTAAATAATAAAAAAATAAGCAAATGAAGCAAAATAAATCTATTAAAAGAACTCACAGCAATCAGCAAAACATTTAAGGCAATTTGATAAGCATCACTGCATGGGAAAGTGGATAAAGTAACAATATGGAAAAATAATAATGACTGGATGATCCATAGTATAAAATGAGATCAAAAATGCCAAAAAATAAGGCGATTTAGGCTGTGACGCCACCATAGAATTTAAATAAAATTTTTTGATATTAAAATGAACAAATCAGTGAATAAATATATGCTTTTTTTGGACGTACAACCAGTTCAGGAAGCTCATAATACTAGCTGTTTAACTAATTTTCTTCAATTTTTTCTTTAAACTAGCTGTTGATGTTGTTCATGGAGGCGCAAGTGAAAAAAAAAATAAGGAACTGGAATGGAACTGCCACAGCTTGGATGACGGAATTATTTCATGGCTTATAAGGAACTGGAATGGAACTGCCACAGCTTGGATGACGGAATTATTTCATGATAAACCATTGAAATACAAATATATGAGCAAAATAATGAGTTCCTTTGTAATCGCCTTAGTATTTAACGCTAGTTAAATTGTAAAATGATCCAGAAATGGAAATCTAGACCACTGTAATTCATCTGACTCAAAAACTATCATATTTTCAACGTGATGATATGATTCAGCAGGCATACAGTCAATTACAATATTTTGAAATATGCGAACTAATGAGATCGTAAATACACGCGACGGCACGAACACCATTTCCGACAGATACCTGTTAAAGACAACTGCAACCTTGCAGACAAAAAAAATAAAAAATGAGAATGATTCATGTGAAATGAATTTGAGAACGTCAAATAATTTAAATATTCTAAAACTTTTTCTAAAACAGCCATTGATTTCCTAAGCTGGAAACCATTTCCAGATTCTCTGGATGAGCTGAAGTTTTAATAATCGAGAAACATCATGAATTTAATAACCATGGATTTTCTGCGACAGTACATGGTGTTCGGTCTCCATAATCATACAGTAATTCTTCACCAATATTGATGTCGCGTTTAGCGATCAATATTAAGTGTTTTGATCCATTTAATTCGATAACCTTAATGTAACAATATATAATTTCATTTTCTTATCATAAATGGACGAATTTTATTAATTGTAACAAATAACTGTCTTGTTACTAACATACATGATATGATTCACAGACATTGACAAGAAAATAGTCAACTGAAGATTTAAATGCAGATGGCATCTGCGATGTTACTGGAACAATGATCTAAATTACTACAAATATGGACTTCCACTCACTACCATTAATTTGACATCAAAAGTGTTCCAAAATGGGATTAGAATAGAAAAGAAAATTTTGTTTCACATACTTTTGTTTTGAGATTTGGCCTAACTACAGAATGATTTATCAAACGTCCTTTGTAGGGTGTTTCATCTGTAGCATCAACACAATATTGCTTATTCTGATATTTGAAATAATACATAAATGAGCCAATGCTATCATCTTTGGCATATTCTCGTTCACGAATCCTAGCTAGTCTCAGATCTATTATTTCACCTAAAACAGACAAAAAGATTATAAACAATGTACAGCACCTCCCGACAATCAATTCATTGCTTTGTCTTTCTAATTTTCTAAATGAATAAAACAATCTATCAAAATAATTAATAATTTGAGATCAGAACACATAGCTGAATACTATCCATAAATGCAAAATATTTTTTATAACTGTATATTGGCAAATTCATAAATCCTGATCTACTAAGAATGGTAGAAATAAACTTCAAAAAAATCAGCGCATAGTACATTCACTTTTACTTTACCTTTGTACTCGATCACAAATTCATTTTTCTGAAAATTCCGCAAGGTGCGAATCCCACGACCTTTTTCTTCGCATTCGAAAATCTCCAGGAATTCTTCATTACTACCCGTCAAAATAGCATTCGCCATCGCATCACGCTCTTCTTGCTATAAATATCAGAAGTAAACATGAAATCTACTGTTAAATTCACCAAAATAGGTAATCTTTCTGAAAGAAAAATTCTAATACCAAAAACATTTAAATCTTACTTTCTGCATAAGAATTTTTTAAATACTAAGGATTTGCAGAGTTACAAAAAAAGCTCACTTCCAGCTGTTTCTCCGTTTTCCGATTGCTTCGACGAAGCGGAAAATATTCTGTGATTTTATGAGTGGAAATATCATCAATTTTCTTAGCTTGTTTCCCAGCGGATTTTTCTTTTCTGTAAGGAAAAAAGCATTAAAAAATATTGATTAATTAAAAAATTTCAGCAGAAAATTGTATCTTATTCTTTGATAGCAAAAAAACAGAACTAATAAAAAAGCAAACTAAATGTATAACAAAATTATTTATAGCCAAATCAAAAAGTTGAAGATACACAAATTTAATAAAATTTGCTGGTCCTTTACAATTATTACAATTATTAGTAATACCTTAGTCATGTGTTCTGGTATTATATCTTTAATCAATTTGCTATGTGACCTAGAAAATTGAGAGAACGAAATAAATCTTGATTGGTGAAAGATAGCTGGAGCTATTTATTTCACAAAATACAAATAAACAATAGCTGCAAAACAACTGGAACAAACTATGCAAATCAACATACATACCTCGCCACCTTTTTCTTGGTACTTCGAAAACCTCCACGTTTGCGATTCACTATTTTGTCAAGCATTCGATCTGACAACGTTGACTGTGGCAAACCTCTGAAAATTTTCACATACATTGTAAGTTATAAAGAAAATTGAAAGTAGATTTCTCAATCTCCGCTTTAATTAACTGTTTACTATTCCTACAGTGAAATAAATGCAAGGGAAAAAACATTAGATGCACAAGACCATTCACTCTAAGGCAATAAAAAAAATCATAAATTAGTTGAGACTTTAAAGAATGAATTAAAGATACAAGGCAAATAATTGAAGCGACTAGAGAACTCATTTCCCGACAATGGAGATTCAATTAAGTTCCTCCGTGAACTCCCATCATGTATGATATGAAATTACAAATGATCAGTGCCATTTAAATCTTAGAAATTTAAACAGTTTTTAAATCTAAACTAAAACCTTGACATTCCTGACTTGTTATAACGTAACCAGCTCACCAAAAAAATTTTATATGTACTCTTAAAACTTGATGTTAGAACTCAAAATATATACAATTCGCTTTACCTCGTATTTATTACGATTAAAATCTCCTTATACATGAGGATTGAAAAGTGTTCAACATTCTGAATATCTCTAATTTCATTCAATGCTTGGCATTATAATCACAAAATTTAGGAAATAAGTTCAAGATTTAATGTTAAATAATACTTTACCATAATAAAATAATTCAGTTATACTCCACACATCTGACATGAAATTAAAATTCACTGGATTCTTATAATTGATTTAATAACAACTCTATTTTTCAAAATTTCATCACAATTATACACCAATAAATCGACCATTAGACTAATATAGGTTGCAAAATTTAAAAATTGGCGCTGGAAGAAAACTGACCGATGCAGCAGTATTGTCTGACGTTTCTCATCCGTGCCATACGTGAGCCGTATAGTGATAACCATTGTTATTGCCACGTCATTTAATGTTATTTAAGGTGGCATCGAATTATATAGAATTGGCTGCTATGAATAATTTGAATATACTAGTAAAAATTCGTCCTCCATTTCAGCAGTATCTTTCGCTGCAAATGATTAATGTGCATAATATATATGAAGAAAAGAAAGATGAGGAAATTCACAAAAGCATGAAGAAAGAACAAGGAAACATTAACGTAATGCATGTATGAAATTTTGTAAAAGCAAAATATTCCATGCAAATTATTGCAAGAGTGCATATTTATTTTTCATATAATCTCCAATGTAATAATCTAGCATATAGGTGAACGCAAAAAAATATTGTGCAAACTTATCACTCAGCAAAGGTGGCACATATTAATTATTAAAACATCTATCTGTTCATATGTCAGATGAAAAACGAATCGATAAATGAGCACCGAACAGTTTATTGACCACTTGTGGTGCAACGGTTTTCCTCATAGTGCTCTGCCGAGTGTACGAGTTTTTGAGCATATCTTAGATATGTTTGTTATACATGGAACTCAATGTGTCTAAGAAGCATTCTATGACATTCACTAATGAATTAGGCGCAAGTAAATTTGCTCAGTTGTCGTAAAAAGTATTGTTCATTCCTTCTGACATGTTTCGTTAAAATATGCTTAATAAAATAGTTTACACTATGCAAAAGCATATGAAAGAATATGAACCATTGCTGTTTACACATATAATTATATGCACGAGAAAAAAGTGTGATACAATTTCACGTACCACTTACGCAACCTTACGGAATTATGTCTATATGTCCCATCCCACTTCATAATGGAACACGTCCGTTATACCTAGGACATTATGCAACACACGCAATACCAATCAATTTTTAAATAAAGAAAAAAAAAGCAATGCATGCAAAAGCATCCGAATTTCTTTTTCTTAATGTAAAGCATACGTAAGTCGATCATATTTTACATATGTATTATTTTATTTTGCAAAAATTGAACAGTTACTTGCAGTATCCGACCATTCATGTGTGCACGCATGCGTGTATTGCGATATTTTATAAGCATATAACATTTCATATCGCATCTTAAAATTATGATCCAGTCGTTTCTATATGATCATAGACACATTCTGTGCACCCTAGTGCAATTTCAATTTGCAAAATGTGAAGCCTTACCTTTCAATTATAATCTAATCACTGGATGCATGCATCATCGTATCTTCCAAAAATTAGATCGTTACTAAAAAGATTTGATTGCAAGATTTCATTGAAATACGCAATCTAATATCTATATTTAATTATGAAACAAATATCTCCAAGATGGCTATAAATATTTGCTTGATCCATTTCATCATTTCTTGATATCTTAACCTTGATCGTCCTGCATTCTCAATTTTCTATAGTCATTTTAAGAGATATTAATGGAAATGAGTTTTCCAATTTTATATTAATCTAGAGTAAAGAAGAGAATCGAAATAGATGCGGAAAAAAAGGATGTTATTCATTTGTATAGCTAGGTGGGATTCAATCGAGATTGGTTCATATTTTCAAATCAATTCTTTTTTTTGTAATTAAATTAAAAAAGTCTTCAGCACTTTTTCTTGATTTGTAATTCTTCAGTTGCGTTTTTTTTTCTTTTAGCATTTATTTTAAAAAAGTTCACAAATAATTTATCGAAGAGCAATTTAAAAAGTACATTAAAATTCAGTGAAATTGGGCAAACCGTAGAAGAGAGAAAAGAAATATCAATTTGGTTTCATTTCAGAAATGAAATGTGCACTAACGAAAGGATCACTGTGATAATCTACGATGAGTAACATTCTCGAAGCATTGAATTAATATACAAAGTAGGGATGAATACACTTTCACCTTTTTCTTTCGAACAGTTGATAAAAAAAAGATCGCATAAAAGTAAAAAAATAGGTAGAACGAGGACACATCGAATGGTTTACAAACGAATAAATGAAAAATGGTTTGAAGAAGAAAAAGGGATGCAACAAATGATGCATGCTCACATCTACACTATTTTGTAGAAAAATGAAATAAAGTTAAAATTAATTTAAATGCCAATCGCATACGATAATTTCGATTGTAACTAACTTAAAATGTATTGAGCATACTTTGTGTAATTGTACATCTTCTGAGTAAATTCGAAGTATGTGATATTTTAATTAAAATAAAAATGCTATCAATGATATCAAAACAATTTTCAGTCATTCATTGATAAGGAAAGGAGTCTGACGATGCCGAATAATTCAATAAAAGTTTTTTGTACACTTCTAAAAAATAGAGAAAAACAATCCAGAAAGAAAGATAATAATTTTTTAGAAAATTTTCATCAATTTTTAATTTAGTGAGAAAAGTGGGCAACTAGACTCGATGGTGTCATTTTTCCTTTTTGTTTACGACAAGAACAGCCTGAATGAATTTTAGAATATTAAGTATACACAACTTCACTATTAAATTTGCGAGCTAATCTGTCTCAAGATCCTTTGTTCCACTTTTTAGCAGACATAACGCAACTGGCTAACCCCATTTCATCTCAAGTTGCTAGAAACTACATTTATGTACAAATCCGAAGGTAATCAAAAAATTTTTTGACAAGCGCTAAACCTTCCGTCACCATGTTATTTTGGCTTGATAGGATGGTTAAGTATTGTAAAGAAAGAACAGTAATATGGAGAAGATTTTTTGATAGAAAGCTTATTGTTTAGCAATATTAGCATTTTTTTCTCCTTCTTCATCGATATTGAAGGAAGCAATTAACGAAATTACAGATGAAAAGCCGAGGTTATCATCCATAGGATTGCTACAACAATTAATGATTCACTGCGCCAAAACGCTTACCGCAGGAAGTGTCAAGCTGATAATTTTCGATCTCAATCTTCGAGTACTAATCAGCTGCTCGAGTGCACATCACGAAACTATTAAACACATCTATCATGCGTGATGCATGAGATGTTTCATGAAAACTGAATTAAAGGCATTAACATAACTGATAAATTTTCTATTTCATATAATAGTAACATTTGATTCTGCAAAAATTTTCTTCCTTCTCCCGGGATATCTCCAATCTCATCGGCGTATTTTTACGTGAACGGAAAAGAAAGGAACAATTAATCACTCTTTGGATGGTCCCTAGATCTTTCTTTCTGTATTATGCATCTCTTGAGCTTTTGTGATAGAACATCGTAACCTTTCACCTTTAGAAAACGACTATTACGGGAAAAGTACGAGTGAAAGTGATGGACAATAGAAAAACAGATATACATACAAGCATGGTCCGGTCCATTAACGAAAAAAGACTAGACGAACAAAGACAAAGAGATAAACACAGTGTATTAGTAACACAGATGAGACTCATCAAATTCATAAAAAACTGAATTGTGGACAGACAGACAGACACACGCATAGAGTCCATTGAAAAAATGGAAGTGATGGACAGACGGACGTACACGCAGACGTACACGCAGTCATTTTCAAGGTGAGATATACACGTACTTCTACGATGATGAACAGAGGCATAAACATTTACCTTGAAAATTGGGGACAGACATGCAAACAGACACACACAGAGAAACTATCAGTTACTGAAAGGAGCGCGAAACTGACTGTTACGCGCGGTACGTGATAATGCGTGTTTTTTTTGTAGCGTTACGTGGTACGGACAACGTCATTGCGTGGTGCAGAAAATCCACATCAGAAGCGCGAAATACGCACAAAAGTAACATTTATCGAAATTTTCAATTCATAAGATTACTGCGCCTTGGCAAGAAGCCAGAATGCAGCCTTGCAGTGTTGATAGGGCGGTGCGTAGCATTGCAGCGGACGCGACAGTCCGATATATAAGGACGGCCGAGCGAGTTCTTCTGCAATCTATCCCTCGCTTCGCCTCGCTCGTCCTGACGGTACATACTGGCTGGCTGTTGCAGCGCTCTTCCCTCGGCGACATCGACTCCAACGCGACACTATTTCGATCGGCAAGTCGCCAAGTTGCAGTGATAATGGTTTGCAAGGAGATGCAAATGGTGATGTAAGCGTTGCCACTCTCACGCCTGGGGAGAAGAATGTATGGGCAGGCGTCGGATATCACGTAGATTTTAGAAGTACACCAAAACTGACACGTAAAAGCTGAGAGGTATTGAAAAGAGAATGAAAATTGGTCGAAAATTAGTAGAAAATGTCGAACTTTCCAACAGCAGTTCGAGGTAATGAAAAAGATCGAAGGAAACGAAGAATTTTAATGCAAAAACCGATGGGAAGCCAGTCGAAATGAGACTTTCAGTTATCAAAAATTCCGTACACAGAAGAGATAATGTCGGGAAGAGAAAAAGAAGAGAGGTTTCTGCAAGACAGATATGCTGATATGAAGAGAGGTATGCTGGAACGCTTATCAACAAATGACTAATACAGATTACGCTGAAAAGTGTGGCCTCAAACATCAGCTAGAGTTTCAATCGTGCAATTTACATGTAAATTGTATCTGTATATGCGATCGCACATTGCAGTGGGAAACTGATAGAAGGATTGATAAAGTTAACGATTGAGGCCGGAGTCTTGGCTAGTCATGCAGAGGGCTCTTTTTATAATTATTTGTGTAAATAGATGCATTCCATAATAGCCATTCGCTATGCCTAATATAAACATATTTTGGCATTCTCATAAAGTGAATTGAGAGAATTCGATATCAAACTCGTTGTGCTGGAACAAAGTGTGACGATAGCATTAAAGAGTGGGAAGAAATAATATGAAAATCGCGAAAAATGAAAATGCAAAATTTCCCGCATGAACTTTTGACATTTTGGATAGCTGAAGAATTTGCTCACTAATTTGCATATGAACTTTAAATATAGAGGAGAATGGGAAAATATGCACATGTGGACGAACGATTATCGATTGACATACCCGTATCTCTCCTCATTCTCACACTCCCAGTGATGGAAATGAGGGAACTGTCTTTCATTTCTCATGATTTTGTTAAAGCAGTATACGTGTGTATATTCTCAAACAGTTGTTTTTCAGAACTAGATGACAATTTCAACTAATTGCTTTAATTTATGCAAATGGTATGCAAATTAGAGTTTAATTTATATTTAAATTTAATTAATTTTTTAGTTTGACGGTAGGCAGAAGAGAGCGGAACGAATAGCTTTTAGTAATATTTAGTATATATTAGGAGTTTGGATATTTTGAAACTGATTTCTATCGCTTTTTTTGAAAAGGGGAAGGTGAAAGGTGCATTGGTCTGTTTGCTACTTTATCGCTACTTTCATCAAGTTTCATTTTAGGTTTTTAATTTCCTTTTATAATTATATCAGATGTGTTTATTTCATCTGAAAAAATTTTTCAAATTAAGTGATTTATTAAGTTTAGATATTTTAAATATATTGGTAATTTTTAAATATTTTTAATTATGAATGAATATTTCTCATATTTTCAAAATTCATTTAACATGTAATATTGGTTAGTGAAATGTTTAACATAAATAATGTACGATTGATACATTAAGCATAGATAAACGAAGCCTGTATACACATTAAGCAAAAATGCCTCACGTGTTATACGGATAAGCGTTCATATAATTATGCATGTTAGGCATCGACGACACATGGATGGGCAGAATAGGGAAGAGTTAGAATCGCCCGTCAGGCATTCGTTTATTGCTTTAATAATCGTTAACATTGGTGGCGTTTCACTTATTTATCAGATTTGTAATATGCATCCTAGTCTTTGATTAGCATTAATTATGTATATGTAATTAATGTATTCTAAGAGTTGATTCCCTCTCGCTTAAATTCTGTCATCATATTTCTCTGTCATGTAACACATGGTTTCGGAAAATATTCCGAGTATTTTCAAAGGATTTTAAATCTCGGTTTTATTTTATAGAGTTGGCATACGAATGGATGATTTGCTGTCTGCAGCAATATGCGAAGCTGGTTTAGAAGAATTTTTATTGGCACCGGAATTTGTTGGTGAAGAAGCTGAGAAGTCAGAAATTGATGTAGCAACTCAATCAGTTGATAGCATTAGTCAGGCAAATGCTTTGACGGAGTTTTCAAAAGTCGGATCAGAAAACGAGAAAAATGTAGAAATATTAAGTGATGGTTGTATAATCCTTCCTTCATGCTCACAGTTGGACACACCACGAGTTAATGATCTCTTAAATAACATAACCGAAAATGCACCTCCAGCAACCATCCAAGAACAGTCAGTTGAAGTTGTCGAAAAAGCCGAGTTACCGAGAGATCTGAATCTTGGCAATGCTAAACGGACGATTTTATCTCAACCTGAACATACCAACAAGGTATCAGATGGAAACATGTTTCGTTTGCGACATTCTGTTGCATCAGCACAGCAACAATTACATTCAAACAACGTAATGGTAAGTTAACGAAATAATTTTCTTATTATTCGGTTTATAATTTTCCTATTATTCGATTTTTCAAGTGAACATATTAGAATTTTAGATGAATATTACAGGAGTTGGGTCTTGTTCTGATATCTAGAACAGATTTGTGTTAAAGGTAAAAGAAAGTGAATTGAGAATATGTAGTTGAATATTTTTCAGCCAAGCAAAAACGCTGCAGTACAACCTACGATGAAAGTAACACATGAAATACGGCGAGCCATCAATGAAGTTGACGATGACAGTGATGTTGAAATTATTGGAGGAACATCATACGTGGGCAGTTCATCTTGGAATTTCCCGCGTCGTGTGGTAGTCATGCAAAAACGTCCCAAAAATAATGGTTTGGGTTTTTTGTGTTGAAAGGAAATGTTCCATATTCAGTTGTTTGCAGCACTATACTATTTTATTTGAATCATAGTTCTTTTATGTAGGTGTGGTTTACGTACATCAGCGTAACTGGGATATTATACCGCGACGTATGCCGCCTACACGCACATTCTTGAGTCGAAACTATAACGGGACATATGCACTTCGTGGTAGTCGTATAATGCGCCCAGTTTTCCGGTCAAATCGATCAGCTCCTACATTTTTGCAACGGTAAATATTTTGATGCAAGATTATGAAAACTCATAGTTCTTCAAATTGAGAACTTTGTTTATTCCCACTCCTTTTCTTCAAGATCAACACATTAATAGAAAGTTTAAACTTTGAATTATCAAGGAGCGGAAACGATTTTCTTTTTTTGCAGCAGCAGTACACCATCGGGGTGCATTGCGAGGGATCCAGTGAATGTATTACAAGAAACAGGACATCAGTATTTGTCTTCTACAGCGTTACCGCCGAACAACTCATCTGCCTCGAGCACTCAACCAAGAATTATGCGAAATTCAATTTTACGCCGAACATCTCCAATGATTATACAGGGATCTCGTCCTAGTGCAACACCCAGTGTGATACCAAGTTTACAAAGGGCTCGAAATCATTTAGCTGGTTCCATTGCTAATGTGGAACCAGTCTCATGCGAAGTGCCGGGAAATAATTGTAGTAATGAAAAACAGCAGCCTGATATTACCGGTCAAATACGGATGCTTGGGAATTCGGTTGAACCAAGACTACCCGTAGGTGAAGTTTTGCGCCGTATTCGGACAAATGAACAAAAATCAGCGCATGTTGATGAATATCTTGGAAAACCTACAAGTGCTAGCGGGACATCGAAAGATGAGGCATTCTTTGATAATGCACAAAATATGGAGCGCAAACTCTTGAATCATGTATCATTGGAGCAGAAAGAAAAGAAGTCGTCTGTGAGAAAAGAGATGGAAACTGCCCTTCAGTACAATATTAATCAAAATGATCAAGACATTGATGATGAGGTTTCAATTCTCAAAAATTTTTCTCGGAACTTTTATTTCATTTTTTTGGGGATTTTCAGATCTTTAAAAACTAGGTTTCTTTTGAAAATCTGAAACTAGTGTAGGATTTCATTATAGAAATCGTAATTGTAATAAAAGCTAATTTTTATAGAAAATTACTTCGGTCTTATATTTTTAAAGAAAATGAAATCAAACATTTTTAATATTAAATTCGATTTTGTACTGTAAAATATTCTTTGGTAAAGAATAGATTTATTGATTGTTCTACAATTAAATTGAAGTTAGTTGGATGGTTTAAATAACTGTGTTCTAAATATTTCTCTAAATATAGACATTCATTAGTAAAATTAAATGGGTGACAAGATGCAGTCGTTGAGAATTAGATTTGGCTCTTATGGATAACCAATTTTGTAAAATGAAGTTTTCAAAAAGCTCTACATAATTTCAGCCAGTAATTGAATAATATAATTTAATTGTTTATATTGTTGATTCATCGTCTTTTAGTAATTTTTAGGAAGAGAATTTGGGTTATGCAGAAACATATGCAGATTATCGTCCAGCAAAGCTTCGTTCCGGCTTATCACACCCTGATAGTGTTATTGAAACTGCTTCGTTAAGTAGTGTTGCTCCACCAGATATACGTTACAATTTGACTATTCCCGAAGAGGTATAATTCACTGTTGTTATTGATTTTCGAAAGACATAATGTTCATTGCAATTTCCGAAAAAAGTTTCATCATTTGTTCGCTACACTTCGCCTTTTCCTTCTAAACATTTAAATCATATGTAAAGTTTGTTCTGAAGAAAAAGTGAAAATTTCATGTTGAACATTTTTAATTTTTTTGTCATTTCCTTTTAATCTCCGCAATCCGATTTGTTATTTTTCAGATCATTGATACGGGCGCAATTTCAGCTGTACAGTTGGAAACAGTGGTGTATGCTTGTCAAGCACATGAAATGCGTCTTCCATCGAATGAACGTGTTGGCTATTTGATTGGTTAGACTTCGCTTTTAAGTAATACAATTGTCTAATCATCAGTTTTCAGTGCCGCTGTTATTATTTATTCTTATCTCTCTACCTTTTCCTGTAATTTAATTATATAAAATGTTCAAGTTGGTTCTGTTAGAATAACACAAGTATATCGGCTTCTACGGATGTGAGGAATACATCATCTCAAATGCAAATTGTTTTCAGTGACTTGTTACTTGTTTCATTACGTTTCTCTGCTATGAAAAATATTTTTCTTCATAATGTTCTCTCATAATTGCTTCATTACGCAATTCTTTTTTCAATTTCATAGGTGATGGAGCTGGTGTGGGTAAAGGAAGAACTATCGCTTGCATCATCTTTGAAAATTATCTCTTAGGACGTAAACGATCAATTTGGTAGAATATCTTTATTTTCATTTAAAAATTAGATGTTCTGTAAATTGAGTTCATTTAAAAATTAGATGTTCTGTAAATTGAGTAAAGGTGAAATCTATGTATTTTCGGTTTGTTCATGGGATTGTCATTCGACTAATTTGGAGATTGGAAACAATCTAGCGTTATATTTCCAAAATTTTAAATTTTACTGTAGTATATCGATAAATTTTAGACGTCATATCAGTTATTTCTTTCCTTTAGAAAAAAGGAAAATTTTAGCTCTCTGATTTGAAAAATGTTGTTTTATAGGCTCAGTGTTTCGACCGATTTACGGTACGACGCTGAACGTGATTTGAGAGATATCGGTGCCAAAAATATCAAGGTTTACACTTGGATTGTCCTTTCACTTTCCGAACTGTTGATTAAAATTGTGATGTATACGTTATATCATCCATTAATCAATAAATATTCTGGCGCTATTTTGTCGTACTAAGATTTGGCACTACATTAATATTTTTAGGTTTACGCATTAAATAAGTTCAAATACTCCAAAATTGGTGGAAAAGAAAATGATGTCAAGAAAGGTTGCATTTTTGCAACGTATTCATCACTCATTGGTGAATGTCGTTCAGCGAAAGTTAAATATCGAACGAGACTTAAACAACTGATCCAGTGGTTTGGTCAGGTTAATCTCTGGTTTCATTCTAATTTTACTGGTATCGAAATATGTTTGTCACCGTGACTCGGTCAGACTCAAACATGAAAATAATTGGAGCAGTTTAAGCCAAATACTACACAAAGATGTCAGGACTATAGAAAATTATTTGGTCTATAATGTGAAATGTTTTTTAATAATAATTTTTGTATTGGACATATAATATATCTTGCTGGAAGTTCGTTTCTGTTATAATCTCAATATTCGAGGACGATATTTTTGAGATAATTATCATATTTCCATCACTTCTGTGTTCAGTGTAATCAAGAAGTTGAAGTTCATGTAGTTTTTATTTGCATAAATGAAAAGTTTAAAAGGAATCATTTACTGGGCCTATAAGGAGGACTTATAAGAGCATTGTTCAGAAAGATGAGAGAAGAAATTACTAGTAATTGCTCTTTTACCTGTTATAAATCTAATACAATAGAACTAACACCTTTTTATGGTTGAAATTAGTTATATTGTTTCGATCATAGGATTACGATGGTGTTATCGTGCTCGATGAATGCCATCGCGCCAAGAATTTGGTTCCAACATCCGGTTCAAAACCAACGAAAACGGGTCGAAGTGTTATGGAATTGCAGAAAGCTTTACCGAATGCCCGAATTGTTTATGCCTCAGCAACTGGTGCAACAGGTGTGATTGCTGAATAATTCTTGTTTACATCAATTCATTGCTAACCCTAATTCATTTTTATATGAAACAGAAAATTCTGCCGGTTAATTCAACTTGTGAATTTTTTCTTATAGAAAAAATATTTCTTATAGAATAAATTCAAGATATTTTATTGAATTAATATTTTCAGAACCTCGAAATATGGCATATATGACACGTATAGGCTTATGGGGGCAGGGACAAGCATTTCGGGAATTCAGTGATTTTATTAATGCTGTAGAAAAACGGGGCGTCGGAGCTATGGAAGTGGTGGCAATGGATATGAAGGTTTCTGTTTAGCGCATTTAGCCAATATTTCTTTACTCTTTTATTAATAAAGAATCTTGATTTCGAATGGTTTCGAGTCAATTTTCGAATTTATGGAATTTTAGCAACGTGGTCTTTATCTGGCTCGACAGCTTTCTTTTCGTGGTGTCAGCTTTCGAGTTGAAGAAGTGCCATTATCTGCAGATTTCATCGAAGTGTATGATGCATCAGTTAAGATATGGCTTGAATGTCGAAGACAATTTCAGGTCGATGTTTTCTAATGATGTTCATTTAAATTAATAGTTGCACTTCAAGATGGGAAAGGATCGCAAAATAGGAGTGACATGCCAAGACATGCTGCTTAGGTTCTAATATTATGAACAATAAATTAAAGAGAGCAATGTTCCGATTGTCATACATTCTTTTAAGTGTAGCTTGGGTATGATTTTCCTCTAATTAAATAAAAAATTTCCTGTAGGCAGCTCTTTTACGTCACTGTATTGGTCGAGCACAAGTAAAACTAATTTGGGGACAGTTTTGGGCGGCACATCAACGGTTTTTCAAATATGTTTGCATTGGTGCAAAGGTAAGTTATGACATTTTCATTATTTTTTTTGGATTTGAAGGACATTCATTTCCTTGTTGTATAAAATAATTAAATGAGGGATATTCACTGCCGATGTACCAGTAACAATTCAATAACATGTCAGATTGTTAGAGTGGAAAAATACTGCAGAATTAAAATTTTCAAATTGTTTAGGTGAAATCATGTGTCAAGATAGTGCGCGATGCAATAAAAGCGAATAAATGCGTTGTGATTGGCTTACAAACAACCGGTGAATCAAAAACATTGGAAGCACTTGACGATGCCGGTGGCGAATTGACTGAATTCGTATCTACGGCAAAGTTTGTAATTAACAAAATAAAACTATTAAAAAAATACCGTGACATACTCAAATAAAACTGATGTCAATGTCCGTAAACAGTTATACGTATGAAATCGAAAATTTTATGAAGAACGATAATTTAGAGCAGTGTTGGCGAGGCTTATAGAGAAGCATTTCCCAACAGAAAATACGAAATCTTCAGCGGATGTCTATACCAATTTCGACAAAATGTGCAATGAATTAGACCGCCCAGCCAAACGCAAATGTGCGTGTGGTAGAGTATTACGTGTTGCAAAATTCAAATTTTTTGCGACCACTAAGGAATATCCTCCATTATTATTGCTATCTTATACCCTTCTGATTAAATAAATGGCTGTTTCAGTATTTGATCACGAGCCATAGTTCATAGTATTGTTTAAATTACTGGTGTCATGTTGGTAGCATCGAGAAAAAGAAGCGAAATTTTCTCATCGTGCTATAGGCATAAGCAAATTAACTTAATGAAATCTGGATTAATGACGGTCTATAGCGTGGTTTTTCTCGCTTAGAAAACTGCGATTTTGTTAATGAAACTTTGCATTGAATGATTTCAGCATGAAAAATGGTAAAAATGTAATTATTTTCTTCTGTTATTTCAGTAGATAAGTTGGGATACAAATCCCCATCAACTTTTGGTTTCCCTGCAAAACGCATAAAGCAAAATTCGGTTACGGAAGAGCAAACAGATGAGGTGGGGCATACTGACTCGGATAGTACTGAATCATCACAAGGTGGCAGCTCACAACCAACAGAAGAGGAAGACGAAGAATTATCTAGTGAAGAAGGTGAACGTAAGTTTTGTGTATTGAAATAATATATTTTAAAAAATTTATTATATCTGAGTACGATAGTTTACGTTTCTGAAGTCAAAGATTTTTGAATTAATAGAATCAACGAGATGGAAAAGGGAGCCAGAAGCGGTATAACTTATTCTGTTAAATCATTTTTAAGCTCAGTCCAAAATCACACTTTTATGGATGCATTAACGCTTAGAGTAGTTAGAAAAATTGCATAAAAAGAATATATTTCTAGATTATTTTTCTAACTCAACATCTGTTTCTTCAATTTAGCATCAGGTGGAGCCATCCAAGGTGACGAGGATACGTGGTTGCAAAGATTACTGGATGAGGCAAAAAGTTCGGGAGAAGAAACAGCTGAAGAGAAAAGTGGCAGTGAAAAGGAGAAAGAAGGAAGTGATGAGGAGGAATTTAATCCATTTACTTGTGATTTTACTAGAGGTTTGATTTCATGATTCTTCTCTGAGAAATTAGTGGTTTTCGTTAATCATAGGAATTAAAAATGAAATTCCATATTTCCAGAAGATCCATGGGCAACTAAGCAACAAATTATTTCGGATTCACCGAAGAAGAAGAAAGTTAAGAAAAAGAAGTTCAAAAAAAAGCAAAAAAAATCAGCGACGAGTAAGATCATTTCTACGGCGATGGTAAGATTCAATCTTGGAACATCAGATTATGATGAAATTTGGTTTAAAAGTAAAATAATTTTTGTCCTAATTATGTTGCCAAATTCTGAGAACGGGTGAATTAAATAATTTCGCGTATGACGTTGAAAGTTCCTTAACGGCTCTACCACGGCTTTCATTATGATTCTTTACATGCAGTTGAAAGCAGTGTTATTGTTTAAATTAGTCTTGTTAATCCTTATGTACTTATATTGTGACGAATTAAATTACAAGGAAGAGATGGTATATTAGTGTAAAAAATGATTATATATAAATAAACAAAATTCATTATAGCACAGTACTGCCGATGTTTTCATGTCATCATCGCATCTGGTAAGTGATGAGGATCTTACTCTTGGTGAAACTTCACTAATCAAAGCAGAGCTATTGGCTGCTGTAGAGCGTTTAAGTCCTCGATTGCCACCAAATACACTTGATCAACTGATTGACGAATTAGGTGGTCCTGATTATGTCGCTGAGGTTTATTTTTGCTTAAAATATTTTTTGGTTTTTCATTCCCAGTTCAAATTATAGAAGTTATTTATTAAATAAAAAGTGAAAATATTTTAAAATATTAATTTAACATTTAGCATTATAGATGACGGGTCGTAAAGGTCGTATTGTATGTCGTGAAGATGGGGATGTTGAATATGAACTTCGACATGCTGGTGCAGATGTGCCGCTTGAACTAATGAACATGGATGAAAAAGACAAATTTATGAAAGGCGAAAAATTAGTTGCTGTAATTTCAGAGGCAGCATCTTCCGGTATCTCACTGCAAGTCAGTTTTATTCTAATTTTTTTTCGTTTTCTGAATTAAACCCGATTTATAAATTGAGAATTTGGTGTCTTAGATAAACTAATAATAATATACCTTCAGTCAGATCGAAGAGCCGCAAACCGTCGACGTCGCGTTCATATAACATTGGAATTACCTTGGTCCGCTGACAAAGCCATTCAGCAATTTGGTAATTATTTTTTCCACAAGTCATAAGTTGCATTCTGGAAGGCGAAAAGTTCAGAAAAATAAATAAACTACTGTTTTAGGACGTACACATCGTTCAAATCAAGTTAGTGCACCGGAGTATATATTTTTGATATCCGAGCTTGCTGGTGAAAAAAGGTAAGTTAACATAGTATACACTAAGCTTCATTTATTATTTCTGCGCTTTTTTGGGAAAATCATAGAGCAATGAAGACTTTTCTCTAATAATCATATATGAATCATTACAATCTGCTTTATATAGATTTGCATCAATCGTTGCTAAACGGCTTGAATCTCTCGGAGCATTAACACATGGTGATCGTCGTGCAACAGAATCACGTGATCTAAGTCAGTTTAATTTGGACACGAGATACGGCCGAGCAGCTTTAGATGTGTTACTGCGGACAGTCACTGGTTTGCTTGACCCACCGCTTATACCACCACCAAAGGATTACAAACCTGGAAATTTCATCACTGGTAAATATTTTTTATTATTTTGTTTAAGTTTCATTTGTAGAAAATGTAAATATATAAGTGAATTGATTTGTTTTCATTTTTCTCCAATTTTAAAGTGATTTTACAGGGATTTCTTACCTGAAGTGATTTTACAAGAAGTTCTTAGTAGCAACAACTCATGCAAACCTGTGTTACAGATATGCAGTGTTATATGGAGGGTGTTGGTCTACTCTCACTGGATAATGGTGTTTATGCAATTGAAAAAGAATCTGCTACCATACCAAAGTTTCTGAATCGTCTTCTTGGTTTACCGGTTCACGCACAAAACGCACTTTTCCAGTATTTTTCCGATATTGTAGCTGAATTAGTTGCTCAAGCGAAACACGATGGGACATATGATATGGGTATTATGGGTGAGCTTTCATTTTTCTTTGATTCGCTTAGATTATCTGAGGATTTGTTAAGATAATTATTGTGCTTAGTCAGCTGAGCATTTTATCATTGAATTCTCAAGTGATATGTCAGATCTTGGAATGGGTGGTGATGAGGCACGTAAGTTAGAAACTCGTGTATTCATGGGACGCTATGAAAGTGGTTTTTTCCGCGTCGAAATTCATAAAATTGGTGTGGAGCGTGGTGTAAGTTGGGAGGATGCTTATGCAATTTGGAAAGACCATCATGACGATCAGGTAAATTTAATCGTTAAAGCATTTCAGTTTCAGAAGTTATCTCATCGCTCAGATGTTAGAAATTAATTATTATTATTAATACCGTTCTTTCATGGAAATTTAACCCGTATCTTTTGATTTTTAGGATGGATTTTATCTGGCATCAGTTGGTAATAATGGGAAAAAGACTGCAGCTCTTGTCTATGGTATCGGCAAGAAACGTTTGGATACGGGTGCGCGCCTTTTCTGTATAACTCGACCAAGCACAGGTCGAAGTGCAAAACTGGAAACAATCGATGAGTTGACGAAGCGCTTTCATCTTGCCACTCCTGAGGAAACTGAACAAGTCTGGAAGGACCTGTTTGAAGGTCAGTAGATTTTGTCATCGTCAAGTCAGTATTTTGTGTTATGTATTGTCGAAAGCTTAGCTTTCGAATGGACATAAAATGGAAGTTTTTTAAAAGATTTTTTTCTTAATTTCAGGTTCGAACAAGACTTGTCAGCACAACTATTTTCATGGGCGTTGCCGGAATGAAGCGATGGGTGTGTACTGCGAAACTGGACGACGCACCCGAACTTACTTTGTTCTTTCTGGTTCGGTGCTCTCGGTCTGGCCGATCGTCGAAGAAGTATTGTCTAGCGGTATGTCAGCTCGAGAAATCAGACGATCGCAGCGAATGCAAATAATTCGTGTCAGAACACCGCAGGATCACAAAATCGTTGGTATGACTTTTTGGTTTATCTCTGAATAAAGACGTGTTTCTAGTTAAGTTAGAAATTTCACATAAGACTTTTACATGGGATTTCGTTTATAAAATTATTTCTTGATAATTTATTTTTTTGCTTCTTCAAGTTTGCAAGTTTATGTCAATTAGCTGTGTAATATTGTATCCAAAAATGCAATATTTTAGGGTTGCTGGTTTTGCCGCAATATGTACGAACGTTGGTCGCACGTTTCGAAAAACACTGTGGCGGTTGCGTGGAATCTCAATCAACAAGTACTTTAAACTAAAAAACATACGTGCTGAAGAGCTTTATGGTAAAGATGTATACGTGTCTACAAACATTCACTTTTTTAATTTAAGCTCTCTTTCATGGAAATAGTTCTCAGTTAAACTTTTGAAATTTTTTTTTTGTATTATATTTATATTTTTGGTGATCGGTGTATTAGGGTGAATCGAGAAGTTTTTCTCTTATTTTCCAAAAAATTTGATGAAGATTGTTTTGTTTACAACATTTCTCTCTCGTTATGTGTATGTATACTTAACAAAAGTAAGCCAGTATGTCTGTTGTCTGTTGAGAAATTGGTTTATTGCTCGTTATTTTGTAAATATCTACTTCTGTTACTTCAATTTTCACTTTTCTTGTACCTAATACACATTTTGCGTTGTTATTGTTGACTTATCAATTCTCGTTATGTATCATTTCATTCAGCAATTCCTTTTCATTAGCTTTCCCATTCATTACTGCGAATATGTTCTTCCGTCTTAAGATTTTATCAAGTAAATTTAAATTCGTAATTCTTGAACCACGATCACAGTTTGTCCCTTATTCAACACTTTTATGCAGAGAAATTGACCTAGATAAAGCTTGAAGCATTTTGATATGAGGACTTAGGTACGCTTCATATGGGATAATATTCATGTAAGAGACGTTGAAGTGCAAAAAATTCTACACGATGTAATAATTCGTGGAAAAAAGGAATAAAATTTATGACAGAAATCTCGGAATAAAATCCATCGATATATTCCAACTCTGATTCTCAGAAATTTCCAATTCGAATTTTTAATTAAATTCAATCACAATCGTTCATATTGTAGAAAGGCTCTGCAAAAATCGAATGAAAAACGGGTGAGAATCGAATTTAAAATCATTCTTAAAATTCATAGTAACCAGAAGCGGTTTTTATTGATGTTAAAATTGTGAGAAGGTGGTGTTTTTGTTGAAATGGATGAAATATGCATAGCGAGTAAAATTGGCAAGAAAAATTTTGTAAAAATCAATTACTTCAAGATTTTTAAAGTTATGAAACGGGAGCTTCCTGTGTCATTAATTAATTGCATCTTGCTTCCCATAATTAACAGTTGTTTGGAACAGAAATTATTTTATTTTCAGTATCAATTAATGCAGCTAGATGCTGCTTAACAGTGCTACTTTACCAAATGCATAATTTTAATTTTTGCCCAATTTTCTAAACATGAATGAAATTGAGAAGCATATATGAAAATTAAAAGGATCTAAAAAACTTAAATGCTTTTCCAACTTGAATTTTATGCTAGAAAACTCTCAATGGTACATTCTGTGACATTTCTTAGTGGTATGGTTGCATATGCGAAATCGGTTTAATTTCAGTTGTCTTCACTATTTACATTTTAATTCTATTTTACACTCCATTAAATATCACCACTAACGTGTAACAATTCAAAGTTTGATCAATGAGAAGACACGCAAAGTTACGTGGATACTTTATAGCTTTATATCAACGAAAAACTGACGGAACTTTTCCTAGAAGTGATATCTCCCGAAACGTTTCGTTACTATCCTTTCCATTTAATATAAAACATTAGTCAATATAATTCCACCGTGTCGGATTAAATAAATTAAGTAATAATTTTAAATAGCGACTACTGACCATATTAAGATTATTCCTTTTAGTAATAGCAAAACCATACTGTGCCAGAATGTTTATATCTTAAGACAATCCATGACTAAGTCATATGTTCGGTAGCATTTTTGCTATTTATAGATTTATGTAATCTGTCTTACGAATACTAGACTGTGTTATTGAAACGGTTTATTTCATTTTAATACGCTTAACAGCATTTTCAAAAGATAAAAAAGATTTTTGGTGGAATGAACAAATTATTTGCAAAAATGATTATAAATATATTTGGATTATATTGTGGTTTTGTCCTTTTTCATTTTTCGAAGTAAACTTTATCTTTTATCATGACTAACGAAAAATAAGAATTTTGCCAAGTTTCTGATTCGAAAATTTCTTATTTAATCTAAGAAATTGATAGATAATCGATTAAAATAGGTTCCCTAAAAACCTGAACAGTCCATCTGAAAAGAAGATATAGCATCACATGAAATTGGCAAAGGATCAAGCATTGAATTTTGTGAATGGAAAATATAATGCGAAAAGACCAATTGATATGAGTCAGATTTCAGCTAATAACTCAGAGGAACTGGTGAAGGAGTCATAACACAGTTTTCAACTATGTCTTCTAAACGGAAACCAACACATCGGAAGTACGGATTCGAACCGCAAGATCTCTCCCATTGTTTGAACGAGGGCCCTTCCCCTCAGTCGATACTCAAAGAGTACCTCGGCGTTCTTAATAAATATGGTTGTTCTGCTTCAGCTTAAAAGCCACTGATATTTCAAATTAATAGACATTCACAGCTCTCCGATTCACAAAAAACTTCAGAACTTACCATTGCTAATGAGATGGTGCATCCAGAAATTCAGGAGGAAAGTATAACGATTACACTATTCGCACCATTCTTATCAGTACCATTTATGAGTACCAGTGAAGATCATTTGGAAGTTCCATGTGAACAAATTATAACCAAAGTGTTGGATTTATTGCGGAAACTAACGCAAGATAATGTAAATGAACCTAAGAAGAGCAAAACCAAACGGAGTTACCCGGAAAAAGTTAGTTCGAGCACTGTTAAGGACTATGAAGATTATTTATATAGTAAAATATTACCCTGGCATTAAGCGTACTATACCTAGAACGTGCATTCTCAGTCAGCTAGTTAACTTATCATAAAGTTTCAAGAATCACTTCTCTCTTAATGATCTTGTCGAATTACATTTTTGGTGATAGTTCAACTATCGTCACCGATAAATTGATTCAGGATACTCGAGCTCCGACACCTCAAAAGTGGAAAGCACGAAAGCTCGAAAACACAAATACAACTTTCTCATTAGAGACGAGCTTTTTCCTCGGGATGCCGTAGTGCATCGCCAAGGAACAATAGAACAGAGAAGGAAAGACTCAATCCGGCTGGCGAAATGGTGCTGGTACTCGCTGAAAAATTCCGGAAGAGAGTAAAAAACTTATTTCACAAAAACCTGGGAAACAGTGAATTGCCATTTGTAAGAGCTCGTCAATAAAATGTTACTTTGACGAATGCTAGCATTTTATAGACATATTAAATATGCTTATAATATGTAATGAACAGTGTTGGCCAATATGAAATATTTAATATACAACATTTGTCTCAATGTTAGATATTTTTGTATTCCCTTTTTATCAATTTAATATATAATTTTGGATAGTATAGAATATATATCACACAACATTTATAACTATAGAATATTTTATATGTATTATATATGAGCATATAATTATACCAGGCCTATAAATGTGCCAGTCCTAGAATGTCCTAGGCCTAAAATGGTAGGCCCACACATGTTCCAGGCCTAAAATGCTAGGCCTGTAATTCGTCCAGGCCTAAAATGTGCTAGGCCTATAAATGTGATGGGCCTAAAATGTGCAAGGCCTTAAAACCATTATAGTTAAACAATTTGAAAGATTTTGTTTTGGTTGTTTTCATTATAATAAAGCTCAGACAGAATTTATTTCGCTTACGACAGCAGATTACCCGAAGAATTAAACTGTAAAATTAGTAAAGTAAAATTTACCAACGAAAATGAAGTAATAAAAGACATGCAGTAAGTAACACAGTTAAAAAAGATATGCAGAAAGTACAATAGTTAGGAAAGACATACAGTAAGTGAAATAGCTAAGAAAGACATGTAAAATGTGATGCATAATTTCTAGGTTTATATTTGAAAATTGTTATCCATATGCTAGGAATCGTTAAATGAATAAGTTAAACTTAGGTCTTAGGAACTTTCAACTTAGAATTTCTACTTTTCCTCAAATTATACTTATTACAATATAATTTGATTATAATTTTAGTTTCTTCTTAACTTTTCTTTTTGCCTTTAATAATAACATGGAATAGTCCGAATTTTATCAGAACTAACATTAAAAGTTTAGATTTTAATGTCACATTTTTCATTTTAAGTTGCTTTAATTAATAGAAAGAAAACACGAGGCCTTTGTTTACTCTCTTTTCAGAAATTAATTAAAACAGTCCAAATTAGTATTTATTCCTTGTACTTACGTCGTTATTCCGACGTTACTCCAAGTTAGCCGTTTACTTATTCGTTTAAAAATGAGAAGCATGATTTTTTGACACATTACAGATGCAAGGAAAAAAAAGGGAAGTCTCTTTTTAAAAGAGAAATTTCTCTGAAAAGAATACGTTAATTGTCACTTGTTTTGCTTCACTCTTTTTGGCAATTTATTACTTTAATTTTATTACTTCAGTCCAAAAAGGAATTGAAATTAATTGGCTTCATTTGATTCAATTCCTATTTTCCCAATTTAACCCATCTACTTATTTCAACACTTTAAATACGCTCAAAATTAAAGTTTTTAGGAAACTTTCGAAAAGTTATTTATATGCTTTAAATTGTTATGCCAAACTCATTTATTAAATGACACCTGATGAAATGATAGATTAAAATTTCATGCAATCAGTAGATCAATTGAAATATTAGTTTTGAATTATTATATCAAAATTAAAAAATTAATAAAAATTATATTTAATTTCAAATTTTTGAACAAATAAGCTTACCTGTTAACTGTTTATTTCATTAGTTTTTGCCATTTTTTTAGCGATAGGCTGCTTTTTGATAATTTTAAATTGTCCGTTTTCATTCGATACTTTATTAATTATTATAATTAATGCCATGCATTCATCACAAATTATAACTGTAATGATTATGGATATAATCACGACTATAATCACAAGTTATTACCGTTTCTGCTACTGTTATAGCTATTACATCGATTACTTATTCCATGAGTATTCGCATTATTTTATTTCCAAACAAATATTATTACTTATTATCGTTTTTATTATTACTATTATCATTGTCATTATATATTGTCTACGAACGATTGCAATTTTACCATTGCTGGCAACATTTTTGGATTCAATTATGATAAATGCCATCGCGATTTATCACTGAAAAATATTATCAGAATTCCTGAAATGTTATCATTACTGATTAAATCAAGCATAAATTTTCATAAACACTGCATATTAAATCAAGATAATACCATGATAATTGCTATTATTACATTATATCTACTATTTCAATTTAAAAACGATAAAATTTAAATTTTATTTATTAATTTTGCCACGGATTACTACCAAAGTAATACTTACTTGTGGTATAACTTATGGTTCTAATTTGGTAGATTTTTAGAACTCAGTTTTTTTTTCTGGACCTTTACCATAAATGAGCAGCAATAACTGCTTGTATATTATACTAAACTGATGCTGAAATTTCAATCTTTAGTTTCTTTCTCTTTAAAATTTGATCATAAGTTACTGAACATTAATAACTATTTGCATGAATAACGTCATTTAAATACTTATTGATTTGATGAAGTTATTATTTACTGTTAAAGCAGAAAAAGATAAACAAAAATAACTTACAAGTATTTATAGCTGCATTATTGCAATTTTCGAAGATCAATCAATGCAAACGGTTTTAAAAATACGACCAGGAAGACATGAAAGGGGATCAATGAGAAATCATTTAGTTAAAGATTCTGATAAAGTCAAGATATGCTTTATGATAATTTGAAATTGGAATGACAAATCAAAGATTCTTCATTCATTCTTAAAATTTCTTCCTGTGAATTTTTGATCATTTTGATCAATGTCAGAACTAGAGTTTTAATGTAATTTGATGAAAATCAAATCAGAATTTAGAATTCAGTCTTCAGTAGCCATTAAAACCAAAACATATGAATAATTTGTATGACATAAGCCTTCTGTTGTTCAACATTTTTACAGCACCGAAAATAAAATATCAGAGCATCATTAATTGACTAAATCAAATACTGTAAGGGTAGAATGACTATGTGTCTTAAGGCAAATGATCCCTGAGTAAGTCATATGTTCGGTAGCGTTTTCTTGCCATTCATAGGTTAAAGTAATATACTTCAACAGTACTAGATTTTGTTATTGAAACGGCTCATTTCATTCATTTTTGTTTTAATACTCAGAGCTAAAGTTCACAAAATAAAATAACGGTACAAATTTCATAATAACTTTTGTTAATTTCTTGAACAACTCAAAATTTTCCACAATACGTTAAAAGTAAAAGTTAAAGTTAATTTTCTATTGAATTGACTTATCAAAAATTTATATTGTAAAAATTTTTCAATGATGTTGATAAGTCTTTTAATATTTCTTTTACTGTGAGAAACGATTAAATTGAACTGATAAATAGACTTTCCAACTTCATACTATTTTTTTATTTTTCTATTGCTATTTTATTTCCGCCAAATTTAAAAAACTGAGCAGACAAGAAATGAAAGAAGCCGTGAAAACTAAGAATCTCCTCAAACTAGCAAATTTATTGTCAAAATCAAAGAAGTCTTTATTGCAAACTGACCTGTAATGTAACTGATTTCCAATTAATCGATCTCATCATATCCAATCGATCTTGTAGTTAAAATTCCTGAAAAAGAAAATGCTTTTCCATGTTTACAATTCATTAATTTACTAAAATACCTTATATATTTTCTCTTAACTTAATCATTAAATAAAAAAGATGAAATCTTTAACATCAAAAAAAAGTTCAAAGGAATCTTTATTTGACATGAAAAAAGGTAAAGAAAATATTGACCTACCTGTAGTGCGACTGACTTCTTACATTTCCGAATTGATCGATCTCATCATATCCCATTCCTGTGGTTAAAATTCCTGAAGACGAATGTCTTTCCATATCTTCCATTTCATTGATCGATGAAAATAACTTACGTGCCATTATTTGGATAGTTACCTATACTGCTATCGGAACAATTGAACTAGTGACTTACCTATTCGATACATTTTTATTTCTCTCATCTGATCC
>JABVXU010000242.1:0-81607 GCA_013365365.1 Cruorifilaria tuberocauda
ATTCTGTATAATATCTGGGTTGCATCCATCCAGCAGCAGCACTGTAACTTAATGCTATTACTAAGACAATTATACTAACTCTACTAGGGAAATGAAATAAAAAAGCAAGAAGCGTCAAAATTTAACTTGAAGCGAAAACAAAAAAAAAATAAACTGCGCAGTAGCCGGCGGAAAGATACAAAGAAAAATAAAAGAATGAAGTGCAACACAGCAGTGCGGAAAAGACGGAACAATCTATACATGATTGAGCATCTAAAGCATCGAATTGAATTAAAAAGATACCTCGTCAAGATGCGAATCACTTCGTTTATCATCTGCGTCCATTTTACCTTTACTATCGTCACTATCTCCCGGTTCTATTTCCTGCAGTAATTGTTTAATTTGGTATTTATTCTAGACGATCCGAAAACATAAAATTCTCACATATAGTAAGGGATGCAATGCCTATGGAAAGTATAATGAAATGCGACATTATGCCTGATCTTATTTTTCAATATTTTATGATGCAAATTATCAAGATGAAGACAAATTGCGACTATCCTGAGTGGAATCAATTCAAAATGTGAAAACAAAAAAGTTCTTCTTTACTTATTATTAACTTCTATGTTACCTGATGCTTAGCATCAATTGTTTTTAATGTAATGCTGTCACTATTATCAGCATTCACATTATTTTGTGAATTATCTTGCTGTTTATTCGCATTCAAATTTATATTAGCTATTGCTGCTATATCGGTGAGGCTATCGCGTCTCGAATTTATATCGCCAGCGCCTTCACTCAAATAATCCATAGCGCCACTACCATCTTCACCACTATGCTGACTTCGATTATCGTCTAAAACAATCGACTGCACAGCAAATTCAGTTTCCTGCAAAGAAAAAAAATGTTATATTTCGACCCCAGTTTTTGTTTTTTGAATCTAAATTTAGATATTTATATCGAACTTATTTAAATATCTCACTCATATCTATCAACGCACAAAATAAGTCTGTTGTCTTTCAACAAAAAATACACAACTAATCCTGACAACTTCATCCATTTTAATTTGATCGCAATTGGTCTCAACAACATAGCAGTAACAGTACTCTATGTTATATAGGTATAAATCAAAGATATTAAGATTTTATAATTTATGTTTTTAACTTAAAATACTTGCGTAAGCCTAGGTTGAGTATATCCAGTACAAACAATGTGACAAAAATTAACGCTTAATTAAGATTACTCACACGTGACTTACTATACTACTTTTTCAATTTTCTGGGAGTTAAAGAGATTCATGCCAAATTCCTTCGAAAGTTATATCTCGATTTAAAACGATTAATAAATAGGATATCCCTTAAAACATGTTCTGTGAACAACTTATGAAAACTGTGATGATTCTGACAAAACGCACTACTTCTTCAACGTGCTGTGTGGTTGATCTGATCTGTATTGTATCGAATACAAAGTGCAAATGCTTGCTTAGTGCATAGATTTACATACGTATGACAAATTTAGCAGTAATTTTTTTGCATGCACAGACCTGCACATCGCGAACATCATCTTGCACTCGCGCTGTAGCGACACATTCAGAACCATTCGCATGCTCCTCTTCTGCTTCCATCATCGCTTCTTGTCGAACATGCCCAATTTCACAAGTGGATCCTCGGCACTGTTGCTGCCTGAGCAACGAATCGACATCACCAACTCGACCTTCATCAATCAACTCGAAACTCCCGTTGGATTCCGCATCATTCACACCATCCAGAATACTCGTTCCCAACTCTTGGAGTTGTTGCTGTTGCTTCGATAGTACTTCACTTACCATGTTATTTACCACATGGGTACTATGAACTGCAACTGGATCGGCAGAACATTCAGCGTCTGAATTTGGCACAAAAATGACTGGTTCGCTGGTTGATAACTCTATCGCTGTATCATTAGAAGATAGTTTTTCTTCATTTTCGGTTTTCTCCATGAATTCTTGCTCTGTACCACAATTACCACCAGAATTGAGTACTTCAGCAGACCCCGAAATTTTTATCTTCTCTGATCCAATAATCTGGTGTTGCTCCTGATCTTCAGGACCATCTTCTAGTTGGGTTTCCAGATTGGCTGATGACGTTGATAATAAACTTATTCGGCCACTTTCACTGCTATTCGTTGAGGATACTGAGCTTTTACGGCCGATGACATTTCGATCAGCTATTCTTCCTCCACCTCCTTCATCATCTTCAAACGTGCAGAACTCCTGATGCTGTTGTTGGTTTGGTCGATTTTGATCGAGACGCGCATCTTCCGGCTATAACATAAATGCAATATGTGTTTCCCATGTCTCTATTATGTTTGACACATCAAATTATCGCAGAATGCAATTAAGCATTTGCATTTTGGGTAAATTCAGTATTAGTTTTGCGCTTTTGGAAAAATAAAATCTATTTTTGAAAACTTCGAAATAGAAAAACCACACTAAAATAATTTATGGTAACTTTATCACAACATCATCCACTGTTTGGATAAAGTGCTAGATCCATCACATATGGCAAAAAAACCCCTAGTGTTTGAAAATATAACGCACACCACAGCATTGAACGTGATATCAGTTAATCTTGTGTAATAAATGCAAATGAGTGAGGAGGTGCATGAGAATTAAGCATGATAATCAAGGAAATGAAGTAAGAATCATCAAAAGTTCAAGACTTTCAGGAACAACTTTCTAGAACAGATTAAGTTATTAGTGCAATACATCTAATTCATTCTCAATGTATATTGAATTCATGCATGCATGCAAAAAGCTTTAGAGCACGAAATGTTTGGCTTTCGAAAAATGAAAAATTTCGTTACGCTAAATCAGTCCAAAAAAGTAGATTAGATGAATATCGTTCAAAGTGTTTTTGTTCTATTTCCTCGACAAATATATTACTCTGGCTCAGGACAGAGTCCATTGAATTTGTTCGCTTCGGCTTACTCAAATTTCCTTTTAATTGAAGTGAAAAAAAACTCATCGTCAATATGTCCCAAGTCACTTTTCAAAGGCTTTTCTCAACACTTTGATGACGATCCAAAAATTTTTTATATACCCAACTTCGGGAATTCGACCTTATTCTAAGCAGTAAGCTAAATATAAGTAAATTATTACAGAAACCACTTATTCTTTAAAAATTTTTTTTATTCTTATAGAAATCAAAAACTTATTTTTTTTCCGTAGAATACTGAAATTTTGGTAGCACATTTTTAAAATTCGGCCAGGTGAACAGGTTTTTATATCAAATTGTTTAAATTTCATCAGATATCACATTAAATCGTTGTCCTCAATTTGAAAAAAGTTCTACAATTTATGCAGCACAATTTGTTGAATGCATGCATATCGTGGAAAATTTCATTAGGTAGGAAAAATTACAGCTTAACACAAAACACTATTACAAAGGATAAGAATTCGGAAAAATATGAAAAAAGAGATAGCAGCAACGTTCAAATTTTCGTAATGATGGTAAAAATTTTCACGGGTGAAAAAAATCTCGTTATTTCGTCTCTATATCGCAAAATATCACCAAAATCAAATATAACTACGCTGGACAGAAATGAACATAAATCTCCCAGAACCTCACTACATTATTTAATCGTGCTGATATTTGCCCTCATCCTCTGGCCATAAAAAATGCAGCCCTAACCTTTACATTTAAAAGAAAATTTAATAACGAAGCATAGTTGCATACAATAAAGGCAAGGAAGCTTAAGCAGAAAGGAAAATACTAAAGGGACTTACGAGGTGTCTGGAGACAATAATACTATCTGTTGCCACTGAAGATTCATCGGTTTCCAGCTTCTGTTCCGCTGAGTCATAATTTCTAGACTGATCTAACTCATCGTGTGATATATTGCGCGGTGAACAATATTCATTCGACGTGGTAAGCAGAGTTGTATTCATTGCAAGTTCTTGAGAAACACAATCCGTTTCCTGAAAATTGAAAAACTTCCATCAATTTTTGTCGGTAAACTGGAATGAAAATCTAAATTTAATAAAAACTGTTTGATCAAATTCAGAAAAAACATTTGTTAGTTTCGATTTTTAGAATTTAAATTTCTGACAAAAGACGGTATATGATCCCGTCCTCTTTCTTTTCTATGATGATTAGCCTAGCAAGAGCACAGAAATGATTGTAATATTACAGTGTGCTCGATTTCTGCTACGGCAGATATAGATGCCGCTGCTACCTTCATTGACGGCGGAAGATCAAAATCCTTATTCGCAAGATAAGACGGTGAAATACATTTACTTTCTCCGGATGCAGTGTTTTTCACAGTATCCACACCAATTTTCTCGATAGACTGAAACGAAAGTCAAATAAATATAAATTATTTAATCAGATTTATGAAAAATATTTACTAGCTTTAATTTGCACAACATCCAATTTCAACTTGACTTTTTATTTGTTGCTGTGTGTAACATCAAAAACTCTTTTATGCTTAAAACGTCGATATTTCAAAAATCATCAATCAATTCCTCCAAAAGAAAATGTAAAATTAACAATATGTAAAGACTAACTTGATTCGACGGATCCTGCTTAATTACAGACACAGGTTTTATTTTCATGTCGTCGCAAAAATCAGGATCAATCTGATGTACATCTGCTATCGGTGATTTCGATTCCTTCTTGTTCCTTTTTACTTCTTCAGAATCTAAATCTAAAATAAAGCAGAATGTGATCAAGATTAAGAAACATAATTTTTAATTTGCATAATTTTTAATTCGAAATACGCACTTTCAGTTTTTAGATGTCTTTTTCGGACACACTTGCTACTAGATGATTGATTGCTTTGGACGACTGTAACTAGACTTTGATCATTTGAACTGGGAACACCAGATATCCCAACACTATCATTACTTCTACTTCCAGCTCTGTCAACTTTTTGCCGCTGACTTCCATCTTGTAATTTTTCATCCTTTTGTTTTGGCTCAGCTATCTCTCGGTTCTGTTCTTCATATCTCTCCTGAAACAAACGAAATTGTATAATTTTAAAATTTCACGCTGTTATCTTCGACTTCCCATTGATACCCGCGAAAAAAATTTTAGCTCCTAATATTTAATCATGAGAACATGAGAATTTCCCAAACCAAAATGATAAAGTAGAATCAATGAAGTCGACTTGAAAGAATCATCATTTCCCTTTACTCATATGCATAAGATGAAATATTTTAATAAGTCAATGATAAATTGAGGAATTTCAATCTATTGAAATGGGCCAAGCAATAGCGCTTTTTTAATTGAACTTTATTCTAATATTATTTACTGGTTAATAAGACACACATCATTCGTTTAGTAAGGAAAATTCAAAACCATGCCTTCCGCTCCCTTTTCAGTTTTTTCGCCAGTTTCTTTTCAAATTGTCCATTAGTTCCAGGCTTTCGACTTTTTTTCTTCTGTTCAAGGATGGTGGATGTCTTCGCTTTGGAATCTTTCTTGTCATCCTCCCCGAACATTGAAATTTCAACCAAAGCTTTCTCCTGAATTGATAAAACCTAAGTTCGTTCAGTAATATTGTCTGAAGTGACGGAGAACAATTCAAGACATTATGCACAAACCGAAAAAAAATTTTGACAAACAGCTTAGACCAATTCAAAGTTTTAAGTCGTCATGAAATAAATTTTAATAATTTTATAACTGCATTGCACAGCGGCATCAGAAAATAATTTTGCCTATATTCCTATCCTTTAGTTAACGGAGAAAAAACAAATACCGATTTCTGCTTCTTTTTTTCCGGAACTCGAATGTTGGTTAAAGCAGTAGCTTCACCTATTTCATCATTTTTGTTGGGTCGTTTTTTACTGGTAAGCTTCTTCTCGAAGGTTTGTTTGCTCTCCTTCTGTTGGATAATCTAAAAAAAAATTATAAATCCTAGCACCTCTATACACATTGAGGTTATTGATGTAGTCTCATATATTTTATATTTCATATATTTTAGTTTCATTACGTTTAAACACCGCTTTATGTAAAACTATAATCATCACAAATCAGATATACACCGTTGAAGTATGAAAATGATTCTCCAGACTAAGACATATACACAACTGATACATTTTACATATGTCAAGATAAATTAATTTTAAAAAATGTGAAGTGAAATTAAAGCACGGTACAGTAATACCTTTTTTCTTTCTCCATCAGATTCACCGTCATCAGTTTCTTCCACTTTTTCTTTTCTGCGCTCTTTTTTTAAACTCAAACGCCTAGTACTTTCCATTTTCTCATTTTCATTTTTTGATTTCTGACTTTCATCGATCTTTATAGAAGCTTTTTTATCATTCCCGTCTTTTTCGTCCTTTTCCTTGTATAACGATGGAACAATGGAGCCTCTGGAATGTTTCGTGGATTCGTCATCCGTGGAATAAGTTCCAAATACGTCGTCCAATGATAAGGATGTGGTCTTTTTCTGCAAAACCATCGTGTATATCAAACTGCTAGTGTCAACAAATTTATTCATTAAAAAAAATATCATTGACCAATATTAATGTACCTGCTTTTTATATGATTTTAATGCTGGAGTTTTTCGACCACGTCTTCGTTTCAAGCGTTCTTCCTCCGATTCGGATCTTTCTGAATCTTTCCCAATCTACAAATGCAAATGCATTGAAAATAATCGAAGAAACTTCAGCCTTCCAAAATAGTTCGTTAAAAATAATATCGATATCAACACGAACTATCCAATTGACAACCCACTAATCTTCAGTGACATAATTATAAGACATAACATTGTTCTTCATGGATCCGATGGAACATTAAGCAACGTTGATTTCGGGGTGTTACGAATGTTCTCTTAGTAGTTTTCTTTATATTTTGTCATAAAATGAATAAAGAAAGCATTACCTCATCATTATCATCGCCATGATTATCAGCGCCATCATCGTCATCAACATTAAACTCAGTTTCGTCAGCAAGTAACTTTTTTGACAGAAGCAACTTTTCTTTTTTCGTCGATTTGCTTTTCGATTCTGTTTTCTTTTTCTTTCTACGAGCTCTGGAAGCATCTACTGAAGAATCTGACGAATTATCGGATTCACCATCATCGTTTGACGAATTTTTCTCCTCAGCAGATGATGAACTCTCTAACTGCACCCTCTTTGGCCGATTCTGAGAAATATCAAAATAAATAAAGAGCAATTATGGTTACAAATATCTTATTTAAATTCACAACAGGCAAATTAAACTTTAAAGTTTAAATCTAATTTCTTATAATACATGTTCGTTATTTCGACGACTTTGTGTTCTCTCCTGTAACAACTCCAGTGCTCGATTTTTTCTGGCAGCATCATCAGGTTTCGATGACGAGCGCTGCTTCACTCGGTCGTACATCGACAAACCTAGTGACCCTGAGGCTTCCTCCTCCATGAACAATCGTTTCAATTCTCGATCAAATGACTATAAAACTAATGTAATTATGATGAAATTTCCATCAAACTTTCACCTGAAAATGAAAGAATGTAAACAATTAGTTATTATTTACATGGAGTTCCATTTCGGATGATGATGTTTCGTCACTCGAACTTGAGCTCGACTCCTTTTTTCGTTTTCTTTTCTTCTTAGTCAATTCCTTCTTTTTTCTCTGCTCCTCTTTTTCCTTCTGTTTTCGTCTTTCTTCTTCTTGCTACAATAAAAGTTATAAACGTTTTGCATAATCAACGATCATCATTAATGAGAGTAGCATAATTGCTTTCATGGAAGGATTCAGGTTACTACATGTAAAGAATTCAACATTTCACGGAAAAGATCTTAGAAAAATACCCGCTTCTTTGCACGATCTTTTTGTGCTTGTTCCTTTTCTTTGAGCTTTTCTTTTTGTTTAACACCAACATCATCTTTTACCGACTTGTTTTTAATACCTTTTTCCACTGACCGTTGTGTTTTCCTCTTCTCCAAGGTAAGTCCTGCTCTTTCTTGTTGCTCCTTATCTTTCTCTTTTTGGAACCAGATCTTAATGTTGCATTTTATTCAGAAATTCTTCTAACAAATGGGAAAGCAGAAACATAGAAAAATGCACCGAAATCCCACGAAACTGGTGACATACCACTTCCTTCTTGTCCTTTTTTTCTTTGAACTGCTTTTGAGCAGTGGCTTTCAGCTTTGCTTCCTGTGACTGACTTCTCCCATCAGAATGTTTTTTATCTTTCTCTTTCTCAGCTACATTTTGATCCGGTTTTTCCGATAACTATGAACAACATAATTTACTCAATCATGGGTTACATCATCGGCTCTTTTAATCTTCTTTATCAACATCAAACTTGTTGATGTTATTACAATAAAACGTTCTAATGTTAAAATCACAACTATAATCAGTGTTGAGGTATACTTTATCATCTCGACGTTCCTTTTGCCAGGAAGTAACACTGCTGAAGATATAAACACAGGATTATTCAATCCTTTTGATTCCCCGTGAACTATTATGCATAGCCATAAATCAATTACGGTCTTGAAAAAATTTTGAATTAAGCAAAATTCAAAAAAGCATATTTCGAAATTTATTCTGTCACTCAATTAAAATTAACATCGTTTCACTAAAAAATCAAAAATACCTTTTTATCATTTTCCTTGCAATGTTTTTCTTTCGCACTTTCAGTTATTCCTTTTTTGTTTTCATCCGATTTATGATGTAAAGTTTCATCGCCTTTCTCTTTTCTAACTTTCTTCAGCTGCTTTTTAAGAACTTCTGATGAATCTTGAGCCTATGTAAAAAATATAAAAAAGAGTGGTTAAAACGTGTCCTGCAGCAATAAAACGAAAATTGATTAATATGGTATACCGTATTAACGGAAATATAAAATTTAATGATTTCAACAAAATATTGCAAGCCTTTCAACATTTACGAAAAGGCAGAAGGTCACCCTAATAAGCAAGCAGCTTTTGAAAAAAAATTTTACTTGTTGACGGAATAATTCACTTAATGAAGGTTGTTTGCTTGTAGAATCCTTTGATATCTTTTTCTCAGGCAAATGCGACTTTGAAATCATCTTCATATGCTCTTTCTCTCTTACCTATATTTCGAATTGAAAAAAAATTAAAATGATTATTTCTTGCGTATAATAAGAAAATATATAACCCGACCGAAAAGAAATATACAACCCTTTTCTCCGACCGAAAAGAAAATCATTCCACTTAGAATGACAAAGATAAACCTTGTCAGTTCCTTGATTTCGTGATCGCATTTTATCCATTTCTGATGTGGCACTACCGGGAATTGAGTCTGACGTTGACGGTTTTGAGCTAGATACAGAAGAAACTGATGTTTGCTTTGAACTAACAATAGAATTTGCTGCGGGAGATGGCGGAGTAGACGGTTTTGTTGTAGTTCTCCAAGACGAAGACTGCGTACCACTTTGAGGACCAATGCTACGTATCAGTGGTTGAAGCGAAGTGGTAAGGCATGATGATGATTCGAATAAATGGGAGTTGCTATGACACATCTGTAATTAACAATATCAGAATCTAATCATGAAAAAAAATTTCCTTATGAATTTCTTATCAGTGCTATCACAGCATTTAACCAATCAATGTCCACATTAAGTGATGCAATTATGCAACAATATAACAACTTCAAATCATCTTTGAAGTATAGTTGCAACCCTTCCAATAATTATATCGAAAAACTACATTTTTTTGAAAAAACTATATTTAGAAACTCTATAATCCGAGAAAGAATGATATATCCCATTTAAATTAAGAGAAATGCCAATGAAGGAAATATATCTATTAATAGAAGAGTCCCAAAGAAGGAAAAAACACATTGAATTTGCAGTGAAAACTGGCAGAGTTTTTTCTCAATATAATTGACCTTTTCGCACTTCCGTACTATAATTTTTATAGTATGAGATGTTTAGAAAATTTTGTTGAAAAAAAGAATACAGACCAAGGAAGGTGGCGGTGGTGGAGCTGCAATAAGAGAACAGCCAGCTGTAGTAGACTTGTGTGTCGCCAAAGATAATGTTGGAGGTATTGGAGGTTGTGGAAGCGGTGGAGGTGGGATACTGAAGTCTGGAGGATATGCAATACGAGATGCAGTTGCCGACGGTGTATGATTACTGCTCTGTACAACGTTCGTTTGAGGGAAAGGCTTCCTGAGTTGAGCGCCAGAATACTGTGGTGATGGAAGATTGGACGAACTAGTAGATGTGGTATAAAAAACTGCTGTATGAGGACTAGAAGTAGTAGAAGCTACCGGAACAGGTGGCACTGGAATAAAGACAGAAAGTGAAGTGCGAAGTTTCTGATTTTCTGTATCCTTTGAATCGAAAATCGATGTAGTATTTCGCGCTCTGGTGAATGAATCAGTAAAAGTGTTAGATGTCGAATGAGAGCAAGTTGTAGGACAAGTTGTTATTGACTGCGAGTTGGTTACCGTTGAAGTGGACGATCCAGTTCGTGCTTTTAATCGTTCCAGCTCTTCCTCGAAATTATAACTGCGTTGTAACGATCCTTTACGATCGTAATCCAAGTGTGTATTCTGTTTTGTTTTCTATAAAGATTAGAATCACAAAAAAAGAAAAAAATCGATAACGAGATAACAATTATAAAACAATGGTCATACTATATGTCCGATTTGTAGCTCTAAGAAAATTAAGGCAATTTTTTGATGTTACAGACAGATCGATAAACAAGGCCTAGAACTTCACAACGTCAAACTTTATAAAAAAATTAACGACATAAATAGTTAAGGATGACTCAAATCTACGTCACACTCAACTATTTTATTATTATTATTTATGGCGTTAATTTTTTATATATAACTTTATTTTCTTCCATTAAGTTAACTGAGTATTTTAATTATATATAAATTCGATGAAAGCAACCTGAAACTTTTGCTCAATATTTTGAAAAGTAGCTCCCAAAGCATCAAGTCGTTCACGATACGCACTCGAGTTGCTGGCAGGCGATGTGTCCCCGAAAATATCTATGGTACTAGCCACTATCGAAGGTTGCGCAGTTGAATTCGAAGGATCAGGAGAAAGCATCGCCTCACTGTTACTTGATTCCGATCTTGATACTGACGAATGTGTTCGTCCTCTAATCACTTTTTGTGGAGGTGAGCCTTCCGCAGTGCTCCATTTCAAACCGCATCCTATATGGTATTACATGAATTTAATGATAATCATGCAACATGAACGCTTATGGACTATACATGGACTGCTCTTAACGTCATCATAATCAGCACGGTTTCGATTTTTCATAATAATACGATCTCATACAGCAAAGCCAGCTTCCTACATGAAACCCAACACCACAGTCTACCAAACTATTCGTCATTCAAGTTATTTATCAATTGTCCTAATCATCTGACTACAGCCGAAAAGTTCCGTACTTGCTATTACATTAATATTTCGAAAATAAAGAACTATAAATAAAGAAAAAGATATCACCGTATTTCACAATATCTAACATTATAATGAGAAAAAATATATATACTACTAACCAGCAAGACTGGAACTTGAAGCAGGTACGGAATTCCTTGAGCATTTTGTTTCATGTTTGTGTTGTAGCGGAGAACGGAATGGATCCAATATGTGACTCCGACGCGAGTTATTTGTCGTAGGACGATGCTCATGAATAAATTTCGGCAACGGTAATGAAGTGGAAGTTTGCGAATATTTCCGGTGTCGCGGATCTTTACCTCGATTAGCGCTTCCATCCAAAGGAATAGCACAGTGATTCTTGATCGGATCATTTCCTGAAATTGAAAACTGTTTTTTTTTGAAATTGAAATTGAAAACCAAATATTTCGGAAAACTTTCAACTTTAAATGAAGTCATTCCCTAATTTATCATATCATCTGCAACGCAATTTAATCTTTCGAGTAATCAGGAAAGGCCAGATATTCGTCTGACTTTCCGATTTTGATTTTATATGCCCGGCTTCATATGTTTGTATTCTATTTCTTCACTACAATAATCTTGGTGAAAGAACATCTCCGACGCGCGCTTCTGTATTTTCTATTTCAAGATTAAATTTATATAGAAACATTACATGATAAAATAAATGTAACACACCCCATGGCCACTTTGTGCGTTTCCCAAGAGAGGACGATAGTTTACTGAAATGATGCCTGGCACTGTCGTAAGCATCTTCGGCAGATCGTTGCGTTGAATAAGCCGATGCATGGATCTGATGAGTTCCGCTCATTATAGCTAATGGAGTACTAGCAGTTGTTGATGAAGATGCCTTGGAATGATGCTGCAGCACGTTTACCAAAGTATTTGCAATTTCTTCAATTCGATTTGACTGAAAATACATATCTTCCATCGTAATGATTTTATCATTTCAAAAATTTGCTTACGAAATACAAACGTAATAATGAAATACACTTTTTAATACAGATCACGATGAAGAGACTTAAATGTAATTCTACAACTTAAATGTAATTCTACAATATTAAAGCTCTTCGATATATTAACTAAGCTCCAAGAATTCAAATGCTATACCGTTATTGCGCTTATTTCGTTTGCAATAAAATTTTCTTCTACTGCAGGATCATGAAATCCGCCATCATGTGATACTCTGTTTTCTATTCTTTTGGTATCACTGAAAGTTCGAAAAGTTTCAGATATTAAAATAGAATGTTACATAACCAGTAACCACTAAGAAAAGTTTCATAATGTAACAATGTCGTATTAATTATCCGAGAATATTACACAATTGATTAAATGATTAAAAGCAAACTTTATATGCATTTTTTATATGCGTTTTCATCCAAGTTTGCTCATAAAAGTACAAGTACCGGGAAAATCCTGTGCATCTGTTGCAATTTATATATGATTAACTATAAACGATGCATTCAGCATGGTCTATCTTTTGATTTAGCAAGGAATTTCTTTAAAAGGCATATACAAAAAATATGAAGCTTAGTTCATTCTCATTTTCTGTACTTTACTAAAACAGCAAATAATCTCGCTAATCTAATGAAAAGACTCACGTCTGTTGTTGCTGCTCCGCTTTCCTATTTCGTTGTTCTGCCGTCGATTTTCCATTTGCCTCATGCAGTGTTTCACTCTCGACTGACAAACTTGACGATGACATACACTGTTGATTCTTAAAATCGACGTGTCTTGCAGCTGATTCACGTTCATTCATACTCGTTTCCGTCGGTTGATGATACTCTTGTTGCTGTTTCTTTTCGTTTGATATTGTTGTCATAGCGGAAATCAGAACTGGTGCTGATGGCATGGGAGGTGGAAGCAGCTGCGTTTGACTTGATCTTGAGCTATGACGACTTGTAACAGTCTGCAACGTAATTGCAGTGGTGCTGTGAGGTTGTTCGAAATTCCGATCAGGTTTGCAACTCAAAGGAGAGCTAGGTTGTCGTGTACTGGAAGGACATAGGGGAGTCTGAAATATTTTCGAGAATGAATGGGTAAGTGGCCGTATAAAACTGAATGAAATAATTCAAAATTCAATGTGAAGAAACGGCAGTGTTTACAATATCCTCAGTTAGGTATAACAATTAATTTACCAATACCTATACCGAACTTTAATTATATTTCACCTTATCCCTGTGCAAACGCTGAATGCTACTCCTTGAATGACCAGCACTTGTACGTTTTCTATCTGACATACTAGAACTGCTTAAATCAGAATCACTGGATGTTGAGGATGTTGATGATGACGATGGAGATACATCATTCCGTCTAGCTTTCTCACGTCGTCGTCGAGATCTGCAATAGTAAAATCAGTACTTACTCGGAAATTATTTGTCAAATCATTTTATCAATAATATGGACTGAGTGATGAATATAAAATTTAAAAGATTTCAAACCTATTGTAAGACGAATATCGTAATGAACGAGACGAATTTCTACTCTCTCGTTCATCACTTCTTCGTCTTCGCGACGCCATATTCGAACCAGATCTTCGACAGTCGACTCTTAAAGAACTATAAAATAAACTACCGTAACTAATTAAAATTACGCTGATCAAAGTGAGTGAACGTCAATATTCCATCATGCGTTCAATGCACATTTTGAGACAACTTTAAAAGACTAACTGATTAACAATCAAAGAATTTTAACAATGTGAAAGATTTGTAAACCAAAACAATTGATCAAACAAGCCTCGAAGATGTGTCACGAAGATGGCTCGGCGGGTCCGGTGGAGGTGCAAGTAATGAAGAAGCAGATGTGACCGTAGGTCCACTACTAGAACAAGCTGATGCGCTGTTACCAGCATATGAATTTGAACTGCTACCATTCACAACTAGAAAACTTTTTTATTAAATATTTTTCAAAAGTTTTGTAAACATTTTGGATTCTCTAGTACAACTAATACCTATATATTCTAAAAAAACTTACGAGCACTTCCGGATTCGCCACGAAATTTCCGATCAACGAAATAATCATGCAGTTTCTCTGAACAGTAATCTACTGGCACATGAATATCCTTCTTTTCATCGGCATTCCAAAAAGCTCTAAAATATATCCCTTTTTTTTATTTCAAATCCATTTTTATGAGGATATACTTCAGCACTTACCCAATCTCACGTAATGTGAAATTTCACTTATAAACTGCTCCAATAGTAATAATAAGCAAATCATAACACCAAAAACAATGGTTTTCAAAGCAAAATACGTACACCTGCTTTGTTTTAATCATTGAAAATGCTCTTTGAGCGCTCTCATTGTTGCTGAATAGAAGGAGGGCTTCCCGATGACGCGGATCATATATCACCTCATTGAATGTATCTGTGAATGATACTCGAATTTTTTCACGTAAATAATCTGCCGAACAGCTCGACGGTAACTCACCAATCCAAATTTTATTACTAACAATTGTACGGCCCCAATTCATCTGAAAAAAAAATTGGTAAATCTTGACAGCTATCAAAGATTTTCGGCAGTTTTCTATTGAAAAAGTGCAATTATATGCATCAATTCATCCTTAACAAGATTAAATTTTAGTAAATGAGCAATTTAACGATAAAAATGTAATCTATTAACAATAAACCAAAAATTACCTTTAATTTACTTTTGCCATTCGATGAATGTGCCGACTGAGCATATGAATTGATTGCACACACAACTGAATGTATATCCGCAAACTGTATAAAAGCAAATGGTGACGGACTTTCCCAATTCTTGACTTCTAAATTCAAATCTATCAGTCCAATTTTTTCGTTAGTACATATATTAAGTAGATAAAGGCAATCGACTAAGTATATTTATCGTTAAATATCGTGATAAAGTAGGAAAATTGACAAATTATCGGTATCAAGAAACTTAATCAAATATTATTTTTAAAAACACTCTTTAAAAAGATTGTTCTCTGTTCTCCAACTTACTGCTCATAACCAAACATCTACGGAGTATACTGGCAAGACCATACTTCATTATCATATTCTACTTAAAAAAATGCAAAAATTACCTGTCTCCAGAATGTGTCCAAAACAGCTAAAACGCGAGCGAAGAGAATCATCGGTAGTCCGTCTTTCTAAACCTCCGACATATAGAGTTCGAGAAGCCCGAGCTGCCAGTGCATCGACCGTCGAAGAACTTGGTGTCGAAGAAGCATCCTGAGATGATGAACATTCCTGTAACTATATTCAAGTTTAACATTTTTTTGCAATTAAAGAGGTACGCAATGGTGATAAATGTTCAAACAATATCATCATCAGTCTCCTGAATCTCCAAAACTGCCATCAAACTTATGGTTCAGAAGCAAAACAAGTTTCCCTGTCAACAGCCAATCCTTTGACATAAGACTGAGACTACAAATTCTCACATGAAATTTTAAGGTCATTGTGGATAACTTTGATACTTCAAAAGATTTTCAGTATACCGCTAATGTATTTACCTGTCCATTTGTTGCCAGATATGTGCTGTAAGCTTCTGCAACAGCCGCGTGACTTGCAAATCTGATTTTCAGCCGTAATCCAAATAAGTGATGAACGTCTTTGAGTTTATCAGCATCTATTAGTCTGCAAATTCAAATTCTAGCTATATATATAAACATGAAGATAAAAGGCCATCATATCCCTACTGAACAGCGGAGCTTTTCGGTTTTATTTAAAATGTTAGTGGTATAATAATTAACTCATTCCACTCATCAAGGCAAATAGCAAATTTTCTACGCTATTTTTTAAATAATAATCAGCACATGAAGGCTACATATAAACATATGAAGGAATCTTTCAATTTGGTCCTATCCCATCTTTTCATGATGATATTTTAGTCAATTCGTAAAATCAATTCGACAAAATTTTCAGTAAGATAAAGACATCAGCCTTTCTAATAATTACATGTTCCTGAAATTTTACCTTTGGAAAACGACGAGTGCTCGCCGCTGTTCAATAAAATTTGGGCCAGATTCCGTCTCAAACATGATGTAAACCACTTTACCAAATTTTTTGAAGAAATTCGTTAAGCCATCTCTCAGAAAACCTTCCGTACGTGAAGATGGCAAATTGGACACATAGATGCCTTAAAAAATTATACAAATTTGGATCATTTGTTATTCAAATAGAAACAAAATAAACGGGATGCCTTGACAGCATACAACAGTTGCGAAATAGTAACAAACCTTCAATGCTTTGAGGGGCACCTGATAAGCTGTCATGGTTACTGCCTGAAGCGGACAATTCGTTGGATGCATTTGCATCGTTGCGTCGCGAGCTTGATGCTCCCAGCTTGATAACCGTTGACTGCACCGTATGAGTGTTCGATGCGTGATGATGATGTCCAGAGGACCCACTAAAAGCGAAAAAAATAAATGGACCGAAAAAGAAATAGACCCGAAAACTCACAGTTTAATTTCTAATCGAGATATTTAAATAAAAAAACATATCTCACCTATAACAATCAAATCACTTATTCTAACAACAGAAAGCAGCCTGGACGAACCTACTGTTCACACATTTTCCTATGTCGATCTTACTACAAAATGATTAGTCAAGCAAGCTGTCAATTAAAGTCATTCTTCTTTTAAAAAAACCAAAAATTAAAAATAAAGAGCAATGGAGGATTAAGACTACGAATTCTTTATACAAAGGTTATGATAAATGATCCTTAAAGAGTAGAAACCTCATTTCACGATTTCTGAATGAGAAAATAAAATAAAAGATTTCTCGACAATTAAAAATCTCTTCCTATCATCCTTTACAACTGCTAAAACAAACGAATTACATAAAATACAAGATGTATGAAGCTTAAAGACTGCTAGAAAAAAATAAAAATTAGAGAGAATAATGTTCATAAAAAATTCTAACAAGATGTTGAAAAAAGCTCCAAATAACGTTATCCCTTCTCTATATACTGCATAAAATTCCACAGCCACTACAAGGCTATGTCTAAAATATTTCAATCTTCAGTTTTTGGAGCTTTGGCTAATAGTAAGATGATGAATCATTTTAAAAAATTTCAAACTTGACTACTTTCCTCAGCACTGAAATTAAGTCCTTTAATAGCTTTTTTGTTCACACCACTGCTCTTTGAGATACATACCTTGGACTTGCTGAATCACGGCTCGAGTCAGATGACGCAGATGCGCGTGGTGAATGACGTGATCGCCGTGAAGTACGCGAATCACTACCACCACCTATTCGTCTAAAATTAAAGGTAATACTGAGTCCTATGATTCACTGAATGCTACATTTGTTCGACGAAAAATAAACAAAATTCATAATTTCCTCCTGCAAAATCGTAATTAACCCTTGCACAACAATACAGAAACCTATGGTAACTCACCTGTCGTTGTTGCCTGAGGTCCTGCTTCGCTGAGTCCGTTCATCAGTACGACTTGAATTCCCTCTTTCTCTATCACGTTCTCGTTCTCGAGATTGCCGCCGTAATGAAAGTCGATGCTGTGACATTCTGAAAAAATAGAAAAATGGTACAATCTTCATAAAAATCTAATATTTTGTCAGACTGCTAAAGTGGTCTGAAGTCAATGCACAAATAACTTGCCGTTCCTTCTGAATCTGCTTTGATGAGGACGAATTCGGCGAATGGAGATCGGATGAACGTCGATGCGAATCGGTCGTCGCACTGCCACTGCCAACATTTCTTGAATTTTGAGGTGAACCAAGCCCAGCTGCGTTACTCGACGCTGTTGCGTTCACCAGCCCGCTGAAACCAAACAGCATGTTATTTCATATTGTACGAAAAACGATCTCAAATGAACTAACATATAAATTCATAACCTTAAATGTATGTGTATGTGAAGAAAACGAGATGTAGAAATGAAGAGAGAGAGAGAGAGAGAAAGAGTCACTAAATCTATCGAAGGTAAAGATCATATTTAATGTTCAAGGGACATAAGAATGATGATTCAAATATAGATCGTGAGCAGTACAAACTTAGCATACCATTCTCGATTTCCAGCTCTGACAACTCTGATGAAAATAAGTCAGTAAAACTGATAAAATGATATAAAACAATAACCTAAAAATGAATGAACTCAAAGAAAGAAGTAAAAACTCGAATCACTCATCGATAACTTCATTTCGACAAAGGTATCAGCTAAAGCTTACTTAATCACTTAGCACAAAATTAAAGATACGAAAATTGAAAAAAAAATGGAAAGGAAACTTCGCTACTCCATAACCTTCTTTTTCAACCTTCGTTTTTTAGAAATTTCATTTCTAAAATGAAGAAATTCCACAATAAAAAAATAAATGTAAGGATGAAGAATTAGGACAACTGAGTTCTTCGACATTGGAATAAACAAAACAAATGAAACCAAAAAGGATTAATATGAAATTCTGATGAAAGAAACAGAGAAACTTACAAAGATAAACTAAAGGCAGATTTAATCAGAATCAATAGAACGATGTGGAGAAGAAATGCAAACCAGGCAGAAAGCATACTGAATCCAGGCAAATTTACCAACTGTCTAACCGACAAAACTACTTAATTTTTAAATTATTGCTTCCGTTGTGTTTCCCGAAAATTGTATATTAGGCATTCAAAGCGCATTGCTTTATCGAGACATAAATTCCACTCGATAACTTTTACTTCCTTTGGTTAAGTACAGTAATATCGGAAGTAACTCCTTCACTAAGAATGATACTTTAGAATAAATTTAAAATCCAAAACCAGGAGTCTCATCATACACATGAAATAGTTTATGACAGCATGAAGAGCTTTTCTCCTATCCATAGCATCGCAGAAAGCATACGTCAGATCTGTGATAATAAAGACTAATTCAAATTTTAAGCGTGCTGCGATATTCCAATTTCTAAAGATTTCAAGAGAAAAAAACTAAATCTAATTTCGTGCACTATAAAAATCTCAAGAAAATTTTCGCACTATTGTTACTTTCTTTCCTACCTCACTATTAATGCATGCGAAAATACGCGACAAACAAGTAAACTGTATGAAAGCGATCGGTAAAAATTATAATAGAAAAATGGAAAAATAATTTCAATCTTCAGATTCGAACTAGCTACCAGCTTTGCATTTCTGATGATAAAGAGCAAAAACGTAATATAAATAATATAAAAAGAAATTTCTAAACTACAAATCGATTTATAAACCAATTGGGAATTCGGAATCTTTAAGAAAAAGAAGTAGAAGGATGTAACAATGATGAATTCAAAGACCAGCATATAAAAGAATGACCTGTGTAAGACTACCTCCTAAATTTTCATCTCGCACGAAGGAAAATATGAATAATTAAACTATATTAAGCAAGAAACAGATGTAACAGCCATCATTAATGAGGAAACGAAAGAATATTCCGTCGTGACAAACTCCTCTAATTTATCATCGTGTTATTGATGGCCTCCAACTCCTTAATGATAGCTCTCACAATCAAATAAGATCCGTTAATTTTTTAACTAAATACACTAAAGGTCAAATTATTTAGCGTCCGTTCGTAAACTTCACTTTATGTCAGTTAAAGTCAATCGATTCCAAATAAGAAATGCCCTATTGCCAAAGATATAACATACACAAATCCCACTTAACTAAAATCCAATTCCAGATTTTTCAGAGGCAGAAAAAAAAACTCTATTTTGAACATAAGAATGGCATGAAAGGAATAAGTGACAATACACATCAATATAGGATGAACATAACACCTTAATTAGTAAATAGATTTTGATACTTCAATTAACTATGTGTCCTGAAACTCTAACAAACTGACCGAAGTGACAGAGACAAAATATTCCACTCTCAAGATTTCTAGAATAAAATCCTCAACCCATTACTCGTAAAAATTTGATTTAGGTAACAGTCGTAATAATTAATGAAAATAAATAAATGCCTACAAAAAATATCTAACAAAAATGTCTACAAGTCAAGCAGTAACCTATTCTTCAGCAGTTTATAACACAACACCTACTCGATTCTGATATTCAGCGCCACCAAAGCAGACGGATAGCAGCAGTTCACAAAACCAATGTAAATAGCAGTGGCGTTACGTGTCCATGCAAGATTAAAATTAAGTAAGACGATGACGAGAAATTCGAGATAGATTCTGGAGAAGATCTTGTCAGAAACCGAAACAGTTCACAAAGCGGATAAAAATCCGCCAGAATTAAATAAATCATTAATTCAAACTAAAACAGTATGTACCACGTAGGTTGTGGCCCCATCACCATTAAAGATACAACCCATGTATCGGAGATACCACAGGTTATAAGCGAAAAGCTGCTTTAGTATCAGAGATAGATAACATGGATGTAGATGAAGGCGGTCAACGTAAATGAACAATTAGCCACAAAGTGGCACTTGAACCGTAGAAACAGAGAGTATTGTAGGAAACGAAAAAGGAACCAAAGCAGAAGCAAGCTAGCTTGAGAAAGCTAGATAAGCAGCTCAACAATCAGTCAGGTAGATAGGTAGGTAAGTAAACAGTTGCGGAATTAATTAAAATCAATTTAGATTTCCCACAGCAACAGCAATATTTATGCAATCTTCGATGTTCGAAGTTTCTGCTCACTTCTTGTTCTGTTCGTGGAATGTGATTCGCAGTTGGTGACCCTGGAATTTCGGCTCTGTTGAGTGGGCTTTTTGCGCCGACCGAACATCCATGAAACTAACCACAAAACCAGTGGCACCCAAACGTTCCACTTTCTGCACACGACCAAATCTGAAAAATATTTACGTAATATTGTAAACTCTTCCCAGAATTATAGGTCATATTCATAAATCTGAAATGATAAGCTTTATATAATTGTTTAAATTAAAAGAAAGGCTGTCCGATATGCTACATATACTTCATTAGAGTCGACGATATTCAATGATGCAAGTATTTAGAAGTCGAACTGTGACCTTAGGTATTTTTCGTAACATTCAATATACTAATACTGTGAATTTAACACAAATTTGACAAAAAGGGCTATCTAGCGGCCAAATATAAATTATCATTGTACCCTATCATACAGCTGTCAACGAAATGAACTTATTATTATCGCCATTTGTCCTAAAAGACACGGAACGTCTAATATGATTCTTCGTTTTTATAAATTATCGTTAAAACCCAAGTAACGGGAATGACCAAATCACCTACGAAAGATTTGTGACAATTATAATCGGCACAGTGCCTTTCCTTCTCTACACCCACCTATTTCATGTACTGTTGAACGATGTCGTTACAGAAAATAAAAGGAAAAAAAATTGTTCCGCTACTACTGTCATCGACACCGTATCCGCATGATTAACACTATCCAACTTCTTCGTAGTATCATAACAATTATAATGCTCTCAAAAGTGCTAAGACCGCAAATTTACTTCTATCGGAATTCAAGCCTTCAGAAATATAAATGAAGCGGACCAATTGCACTACAATTACTGTAAAGACAAGAATATCACCAAATTACTACCCAATCCATACGACTTTATACGGCACCGGAAAAAGTAGGCGTCATAATGCGGATAGGGGGTGAAAAGTATTCCTTTTTGTGACAATGAGAATTACGGATCTCAATCTTTGGTCCTCCGAGACTACCAACACTACATGAACGACTAAATCAATAAATGATGGATGGAGGTTGTACATTATCCCAAAAGTTACAATTCACCGTGGCCCATCAATACTAACTATACAATGTATGCAGACTATAAAACATGCAGTAATACGTGCATGGGATATTATCTTTTCTTTTTCCGTACAACTGCAATTAGCCAAATGTTTACTATAATATGGGTTAGGTGAATATTTAATGTTATAAAAAAAACTACTTACTAAATATTTTCGCAGAAATTTACCCAACTAAACCCCAGAGGCTGTTGGCAAGCAGTCATAAGTTAACAAATGCAAATGTCACTTCTACTGAGGCACAACGATTAACTTCATTTTTTTGCATAAATTAGCAAAGTGAATAGAAATGTTTTCAATCTTCCATACTATCTTTAGCAGCTCACCATCGTACTTTTCCTCTTTCCCTTAGTTTATACTTTGCACAGTATTATCCAGAAAAATATTATTGATCGATTCAACGTCATACACCATACCCAGATTGACGACTGATAATGTAACGTTTATATATTTTTTTTCAAGCAATCTCTTTTTTTGTTTAACTAAAAATGAAACATGGATAGTTCACCCTAGCAATCACATTTATCATATCAGAATTGAAGAACGACACAGTAAGTCATCATTTCATTAAAAAAAAGTGACTACACAATGTCACGTTTTTTGTTATTGAGAATCAGCTTTTTTCCCAACTATTTAAAGCGAAGTATTAACTGCTGAAATAAATGCTTGAAATTATTTTCTTCCAATTACTAAATGAGTCCAAGTCTGTGAATCTGTTTTTTCAACTATCTGAATGAATGTTCCATGTGTCGCAACTTATTTATGAAATGAACTTACACTCATTCCGAAATCCAATTTATGTATACATATATGATCAATAAAAGCACCATGCTAACAGGTGTTACACGATGTCTTACGTAATTCTGATAGCCATCTATGTCCATTTATCCAAGTACCAACTTACTTTATATACAACTAATATGACATCTAAGTTGTAAACTGTGAATGGGCAAGATTTCAGCATGAAATTATGTTAAGGCATTACTTAGTTTTCTGCATTATAACTCTATATGTATTCCGCTTATTTTTCCCTCGTGAAATTCCTAAATTTCATGCATGATACGTTATAGAGCTTAGTGAAATCATGTTTCATTAACTGAAAATCCACAGAAGAAAAGTAAAGTTGGAACAGAAAAATTCATTTACGTGGAAAAAAATGATGAGACTCGTTCATCCGAAAGATTATCCGGAAGGCCAAATACATGAACATGGCGACTCTCTCGGCTCATATCCTGCTCTGTAGTGTCAGGAACAGCTGTTGTGGAAACCGTTGTGGTTGCTGCTATCCTGCTATCAGTAGCAGTAGCAATTATAGCGAAATTGGTCGCTGATGTTGCGATAGGATCTGGAATACAGTTACCAATACTGTCAATCAGTACAGTTAACTGTTGTGTAGCTGTGGTAAGATTTGACGTGCAACAACTCAGTAACCACTTAGGATGCTGTTGCGAATGCTGATGATAAGACTGATGATGCTTAAACCAGACTGCAGATTGAGTTTTTGTAACCAATGAATTGATGCTACACTCTTGATTTTTTTGATTTTCGATTTCGTCAACAGTTGTAATTTTTGCCGTTCCTGGTAAACTGTTCTTATCACTAATGTTGGATTTCGTTTCTTTATTATTATTATAGCTATTACTGTTGTTGCTGCTTCCGCCAACGTTAATACTAAGCACTTGGGCGCTGATAACCATTCCATGGAAGAATTGGCAATATGGCGCGTATAGCTGTTGATTGGTTCGCTGATCGCCAACAAATCAGAATTTCTTGGACAGTGTTACGTCTAAATGATAATTCTACACGATAACGACTGATTTAATTTACTATTTTTAACTTTTTTTATTTTTTCTTTTCAGTCGTAACTTTTTCTTTCCCTCTTTGAATACTTCGCTAAATGAATCTGAAGTTTCTTGCTGAAGTTTCCAGAACAATACTTGGTATAGTACAGGATGATCCTTCATCCGTTATATTCCATATACTAGCTGCTTCTTATGTGTATTCTTGTGACACTGTAGTCCTGAAAAATATGAACCAGTTCAAAAATAGCGTAGAAAAACAAAGAAAAAGCGCTTCCTGAGAATCAAGCAATTACTCACATAAATTCTACTTAAATGATCTAAATTTTTATGTCATAAATCACTCCAATCCGAATTTTGCAGGAAGTAAACACATGAAGTATTATTAAAGTTGCAACATTCCAGTGTCTGGCATTCGAAAATCTCAGCCTGATACTAGGAACGGTCACTTTCCCGTAATATATACATGTCGTTCAACAGTTCAATAACCGGCATTTCATTCCCACATTTCCTTCAGTATGTAGAATGTACATAACTTCTTAACTCGAATTGCTCCAAAAAAAAAAAAAAATATAAGCTGAAGAAGAAAGGTAGGACGGATATTTAAGCTCGACATTAGATATAGAAGAAAATAAATAGAACTAGTAATCGACTGCATCACCAAAATGTGAAACGCTGTTCAGAAATGCTTCACTTCCCCAACACATTTTCCGATGCTTCCAATTCAGACCAAAAAACGATGGGAATATGAATAAACATAAATGAATCAACATATTTTCCTGAATCTTTCCCGCCCAGGAATGAACAAAGCAATCATTTCAATTTTATTTCGTTAACGATTTCTAAAATTGTTGGTTATTTTAATTATTTTAATTCTCATTCTTAACAACATCAGCTTCTTATGAGAAATAAACGATAACTAATACAGTAAAAACACCGAATTGAAGGTAGACATAGTTCATTTGCTTCCACAGTCTCACGTCTAAAAACTAGTTTGCATCGTGTTCATTACATTCTATTGTTAAATCTTAAGCTAAAATAATTTATTACTGATGGAAGACAACAAAAATGAGAAATCATATCGTTCCATCAAATGTGAAGATCACACATAACATTCGAAGCATGTCTACTTAAATATATCCGTTAATTGTCCGCTTCATGAGAGCATTCTATTCATAATAAATGATAGAGTATCATTTCTCGACTAAATTCAACAATTCATTTTTGCAAACTAAGGAGAAAAAGATATGTTAGTGTCGTGCAGGGGAAAAACGATGTTATTCCCGTGGTGGAATTCCAGGAGTGATCCAGCAGTAGCACAGAACTCAGATAATGAGGTGATTAGAGGTCGAGAAGTAAAGCATTTAGAAAGACTGAGCAATAGCAATAATAGCCCTAGCAGCAGTAGAAACGTTAGCGATGAATAAATACTAAGAACACAGCTGTTGAGTAGCAGACTTGAACACCCTTCAGATACTTGACATTTCTTCCTGATCATCATCATCATGTCTTGCACATTTAACCTAATGCCTGCATGAGTCTGAAAATTGAAGAGAGCAAATTCTCGTAGCGTACATCGATGCGCATTCAATAGCGTATATCGATGCGCATTCAAATTTTGTTCCTTCTATTCAATTTCAGAAATTATTCCGAAATAAAACCAGAATTTCGAACCAAACCCGAATTATAATAATAAGTTACATAACATCAAGACAACAATTTTTCACTTGAAACGGAACGTTTTTTTTTTAAAAGTAAACTCGCAGTCCCAATAAACTTTGCGCGACAAATCCCACTAGCTGTACTGATAAATGATTAACAATGAAGCTTCTCATCATAAACATCCGTAAAAATATGGAAATGTTGGAAGCCGAAGAAAACAACCCGACAGTCTGACAACAAGTAAATCATTTTCTTTTTTCAATTCTTCCTGAGATTCTAATACAGTTCTTAAGAAAAAAATGATTTTACTATACCCAAAGTAATCGAGATGACCGATCCACGTTACATACTTCACAATTTATGAAGCTAAATAATGATCTGATAAATGAATGAGATATGCAAATTACCAGTCATATACTTTACCATCATTCTAAAATATCATATCATCTAATCTATATATCTCACCAAAAATCAAAAACAAGATGGAAATGTGTACCTTAACTTAGTAATGTATAAGCGAATACTACCGTATCTGACATCGATAACAGGAAAACGTAGTCTGTTAATCAATTTTCTTCACATGAATTCAGTCATATGATAAATATCACAAGCGCCAATATCAACGGGAAGACAAATAGAAATAGTAAAAAGAAAATGGAAATCCATTCACTAAAACGTTCATACATCAATGTAATGTGAACAAAATCCAATCATCGGTAAAATAGAATGAAACGCGTGGTGAAAGAGAGTAAATAATAATATGCTAAGAAACAAAATGAATATGATAAAATTAAGATACTTTACGATAAACAAGAACAAAGAAATGGGATGGAGGATGGGATTGAACCCTGTTTGAAGGGATAGTCAAAGTAAAAGTAACGCTAGTAAATGTTGCAATAGTTGTAGTGGCTGTAGCAGAAACGGTCGTAAATAGTGGTAGTAATGACAATAACAATAGTTGTACAGCAGTAATGGAATTTGTAGTAGTAATTGTTGCTGCTGCTGCAGTTCCTGCAGTAGTAATGGTTACAGAACTGCAGATACAATAATAGTGGTTTTGTAGCTAATACTAATCGTCGCAAAATAGTTGCAGCCTTAGTAGTAGTGGTAGTAGTCAGAGTAATAGTACTACCAGCAGGAGTAGTATTAATAATAGCAGCATCGGTACTGACAATAGTGGTAATGGTAGTAATAATGGTGGTAGTAGTAGTAGTAGTAGTAATAGTCGCAGCCGGTGTCGTTGTCGTCGCTATTGCCGTCAGCCAGTCGTCAACAGCAGCAGCAGCGGCAGCAGCAGCAGCAGCAAGAGAAGCAGCATGAGGAGAAGGAGAAGGAGAAGGAGAAGGAGAAGGAGAATCATAGGCAACGGTTGCACTGACGTGGCAAGCACAACAACCCTCCTCCTCCACCCACCCCAGAAAGCAACACCAAACGCTTACACCTAAAAGATGAGGGGAGGGGTTCATGTCTCAAGTTCCCTTCTGCTCTCTGTCTCTTTCTCTGAATAGAAGAGACATTTTCTCCTCCTACTCTACCTCTGTCGTACAGAGGCAGGCAGTAAGAGGGAAGTGGTTAGTAATCTCAAGTACCGTTTGCCGTTCTGGAACCACCCATCCATTCCACATGTCGGAGGCACCGCCCCTCACGTAGTCTCCAACTATTCCATAGCAACCTGCTCACTCAGTATATGCCGTGTCGTCGGGGAGAGTGGTGGTGGGGGAGCTTTTCTCTGTTCTGCTCCGATTGCATTCAACCCGCGGTGCTTTATCGTTATGGGTGGAGTGACAATGCTATCTAGAGCTCTTCACCCACATATACATTTCAGGATATTTCTCGGTAACAAGGTAGATAATCCTATTCCCTTCTCTTCCCCATGCTTTTTTCACTCATATTAGATCAGAAATAAAATATATCACGCAACACGTTATCCTCTATTGATCATTTATCCAACGCATCGTAAACACTCCCTACATCCTCTTCCCATCTTTCCCTATACTATTTTTCAAACATGAGAGAAATAGTAAGTGATTTGAATTACAGTTAATCTCACGGATCCATTGAAAAACATACGTTTTTAGTTACAATAATCAAACTACTGATGACTCACAGAGCTTTAAAACCTTTCGTAATTTTGAAGGAATTAATTACCATTATATTTGCACAATCAGTAAAAATGCAGCTACACGCTACACGCTGGCATTTTTCACATTAATAAAATTTCATTACATACCTCTCTGTTACCCTAATGGACGCGCAACACTGATAAATTCTTGTTTATGTGTTCATCATGCTAGCAATTTTAAGTTTTTGGACCGGTGTGGTTATTGGAATATTTTTAATATTTTATGTGATAAACTTCAGTGCATTGAATCTTACTCTCACCCATTGCAGAATTGGACGATTAGGACTCCATTATATTCACTGTAAGACATAAACACAAGGCCGATAATAGTTCCATGTTGTACAACAGATCACGGATCCTCACCTGAGTTAGCCATTGGCTGGTAGCGTTTGGTGGTCTTCGAGGATGAACATTTATTTGAGCCTAGAAAATAAATTTTAGAATTTAGTGAATAAAACGTTTCATCTAATGCAGGAAATTTGATATGCATAACTTATAGAAGATGTTAAAATGCTAACCGGAATTCCATAGTTTTCCATTAAAGTTCTATTTCCAATATGTTGGAATGGAACATCCCACTGTTTCCATTTCATTTTTTTCTCTGAAAGAATCTCTACTGTCAACATACATAATGGGCACTGCAATATGACTTGTTGCGTTCACGCTTCCGTGGAGATTAACTACATTGGCGGAAATTGAGCAACTCATGGTATGATCCCCTTGTCAGTCTAGTTCTCGTAAGGTTAGAAGTAGTTGGTAGTAGAAATTCAGATTTTCCAGATATTCGTTGAATGATTCTCGGATTTTATACAGGGGGAAAGGTTCCAATCATGAAAATAGCTAATCATTTTCATCTTATAGTGAAACGAAATATCGATTAAGTGCAATTGCGAGTACAGTGTAAAGCACACAATGTCCTCATACAAAGGCTCTTATAAATAACGATATTATAGACTTCTTTTTTTGTCGTACATCGAATGTTTCTCAATTTGGTTAAAGTGCACTTTCAGGGGAGTAAGAGAGGGATAAAGAAAATCTTGGGATAAATTGATTGAATATATGGTTGTTTAATTTTCTTAACTTCCACTGATGCGGAAATCTGGGATCAAAATGTGAAACCTGAAAACGTTTTCGTTGCTGCTGTATAGATCCGATTTATTACCCTATTGCAAGAATTCGGATTTCGTGAATTTTTCCGATGGTTATTAACTACATCGGAAGAACATTGAAATATTTAACTGAATGATAATATTAACTCACTCGTTAGTTAGCTACTGAAAGGCAAAGTTTCCCGCAGTCTTTGGCAGAATGCAAATTTAATTATTTTCCCATAAAATAATATAGCAGAATCGAAAGCAAAAGCTTAAATAGAATAAAATATACATTGTTTGATTCTAACCGATTGTTGGATAATCGATTTATTAAAAGTATCAATTACTACATGAATGCTTTTTAATCGATATTTATCTATAGTTAGCAGAAAGGTATATAATGCGCTTGTCAGTGATATCAGTAATATTTTCATCATTACGAAAACATCTAAAAGATTCAAGACCCGCACGATATTACAATCGACCTAAAATGTTTTGCTAATTTTTGCCTTTTAGAGTTTCTCTTGGCTGTACAACTGAATAATCCAAAATTTCCCCTTTCTCTCAATGTTTACAGCCTAGCAACAACACTGAAATATCCGAACTAATACCTTCCTCTCTCACAAACTCTTAATTTAATGAAGAGAGAAAGAGAGAAGAGAGAGGGGGGATTAGAGAAGTATAGGATTTATTGATGATGTGGTCGTTAACCCAGCGGATTATATGAGAATTGGATGGGAATGCTGCTGGGTCGGGTAGCAGTCCACTCTTCCCCCTCCCCCACGAAGCACCCTGCTGTGCACCCTACCTCCGTCCCACTTCCCTTCACTGTCGCTTTAAAATGAAATTACACAGGAAGATCGTTGTGCACACACAGCAAACATACCATTAGTTTAGAGAGGCTCGGCTCTCTTCCCCGCGAATCCCTTCCTTCCCATCCAATCAAACTGTTAATCGTTAATTGATCGAAGCTTCTCCTTCGACACTCATCGCATACCTTCGTCATCACTATCGATCATTCAAAATGTGACCTCTATTCCCATCTTTCTCCTCTTCTCTTCCCCTCTAGGAGAGAACAAAGCGAACGTTCCCTACAGTGAACCTCATTTATGACGTACGCAGAGCAGGAGCAGGAATAGGAGCAACAGCATACCCCTACGTCCTACTGTAATTCCAATAGAAGATTAATGGCTTTCTCGGTGGTTGTTCATTGTACTCACAAAGGCCATCATCTACATGTGCAGACGGCACATCCCACTCATATACCACCAACCTGATTTATCTGGATTGCAGCCGTTCTCTCTCCGTTCTCAGCACGGCGAAAGTAATTACAATATTTCGTCGCAAACACTATTATGTTGTAGGGGTCAGTTAGCAAATACTGCATCATTATTGCCTTAAGAGAACAAGTAATGAGTGCTCTTTCCTTTATTCATTCTTTGCCTAGGTTAGAAGTAGTTGGTACTACAACATTCAGACTTTTCAGATATTCCTTGAATAATTCTTCGATTTATATAGAACATGAAAGTTGTATATGAGTGTGGATATGCCATTTGCGGGGAAAGGTTCCTATGATGAAGTAGCCAATCACTTCTTCATACTCTTATAAATAACATTATATTTTTTTGTCGTACTCGAATGTTTCTCAATTTGTTCTTAGAGGAGTAAATTAATTAATATGAAGAGAGGAATAAGGGAAATCTTGGGATGAGTTAATTGAATATATATGTTGTTTAACTTCCACGGTGCGGAAATCTTGGATCAAGATGTGAAGCCTGAAAACGTTTTTGTTGCTGCTGCATTTCTTTTTAATCAGAAATTATGAATTCCATTAAAAATGTTAAGCAATGCGGTGACTAGTAAGCTATGCCACTAGTTTTACTGTGAAATTTAATCCTGCTGCAGCTTAGTACCTGAGGGATTTTCTCAGAAAGTTAAAATACGGAAAAGTGCAGTAGGCGATGGAATATTCAATTTCTGAGTAGATCTATGATTGAGAGTTTCTGCAATAACGACGAGAGGTTTCAGTATCATATTTCCTGGTAGTGATATACTGATTACGGAATAAGCAACAACTTCCATGGTAATTCATAGGTTTTTCTTTCATAGGAATTTTAAAACCACTAATGGAAATGGATGCTAGTGAAATACTCCGCCTGCATTTTTCATTTTCATTGTGATGCAGTTATCGGGGAGATTGATTTTACAAGTGATTGCTGAAACTATGTTCAGGGAAGAGGAAAAAAGTGATGATAGGAAAAAGAAGGGAGAATATGGTTTTTGTTCTGTAGATTTTTATAAATTATTTTCCGATAGATATACATATACAAATTTGTCTGTTCTAATTCCTTGTCTTACAATGGTTTTGGTAAATACCTCAATGTATATTAATGAAAAATATCCCATAAGTGCAAAAAACTATCATATTGCATTCAGTCTGACATAATGAGATCAGATACATACACAGTTGCTTAAATGGGGAATGAAGATATCATTGCATCAATGGTCTCGTCGATATCATCACGATCTTAATCTTAATCGTTATCATTATCACTGAACATATTCAAAGAAAGATATTTGTCATAATAAGGAGAAAAAAATATATCCATAAAAGGGTTTTTTTTTTTTCGAATACAAGATAAAAAAGATACGAAGCAGTTCTTTTTTCGCACAAAGAGAGAGAGAAGAGAAAGTGAGCGTTGTTCTCGTTTTTTTTCACCATTTGTTCTTTTATTCCCTTTCTTCTCTTGTCCTTTCATCATCCTCTTTTCGTCCCACAATTCGTCATCAAATATCATCAGACAGGGATGATATATTGAGAGGGAGAGAAGGAAAAATGACGATTTAAAACGTCAACATATAATACGCAAATTTGCCTCTTTCTTCCTCAAAAAGGAAAAGAAAAATAGTTTAGCAAAAGGAATTTATTAAAATGATATTAGAATAGAGAGAGGGAGTATCAAGATCAATAGTAATATAAAAGACGATGAGAGCAGGAAGAATAAAACAAGAAAAAGAAGTGAAGTGTGATGAAAGATATACACAAACAGATTGCAATGATCAAAAAGAGAAAGATTGACAATATTATCCTCAACAGTTGCGAAGTTAATATCATATCTTTTATGACAAATGGTGTATGTGTATGTGCATGCGCACTTGCATCTAATCTGTCATACATATATCACTGTTATTATCATCATTACAATCGTTTAAAATAGCTTCAAAAAAAAACTGGAGAAAAGAGTGAGAAGAATGAGAGGGCGTGGTATCCTTTTGATAAGTGGTGATGATAACTTCTTGCTACAATGTCCCTCTGGGACAAATTTCTGGGATTCTGAAATGGTTGCAACGAAAATATGCCCAGCAACATGAAAATATGTAGTAATTATTGAGGAAAATGAAAATGTGCATTTGGTTGAGAATTTAAAACTTCCCTCACTTCTCTCTCCTTCCTCCCTTTCTCAAACTCTCCCATTCACTCTTAGCTCGTCGCTTTTTCTGCACTTCCCTTGTTTCGAATCTCCCTCTTTCTCTCTTCCTTCCCCTCTCTCCTGCAATTCTCTTCTAGATCAAGAGAAAGAATGGGCTCCATATTATTCGATTCAATAAATATACGCACCCGCCTCTCCCTCTCCTATATGCATCGGGTACATCCGAATACATGCACACACACACGCACGCACGCACGCACGCACGCATACACACACATATATGCACACATCTTAGAGGGGATGGGGGAATAGGATGATATCGACCCCTCTCCTCATTCCCAGTAATTGTTGATTGCTCCCAATAACAATTTCGAGGGACTTTTCAGCTTGAAGCGGAAATATGGGTAAATTTGCGCTTTTTTATTATTGCCACTGACATAATCATTTTCAGGAAAGCATGGAGACGAAGATTTTGTTTGTTTATGGCTAAAATTAATTGTGCTTGGTGTACGCTGAACTGGAACTTTTACAGAATACGCTTCTGCGTTTCTCCATTATCAAATATGCGCGAGATATTATTTATAATTTATGTCTCTCTAGCTGATATTTTTACCATTGATATTGTCTAGTTTCTTTAATTGAAAAAAAAGATAGCTATTTAACCCGAGAAAAGGAAGCAAAGAAAACTGTAACATGCCCTACATCCCTTGGCCATTCATCATACACATCTCCTCTGATAGCCATATGTATAATTTACTTGGGTCATCAAAAATTGCTTTACGAAGTGATAACAAAGATTCTTCACTGTTCTGCTCGAAATTTGAACCTGAACAAACTTATATACATAAAATTGTAAGAACGAATGGTGATAAATGAGTGAAATTATTTCACTCATTAGCATTACTTGTTATGGCACGTATGGTTGATCACATGTTTAAACTTTCTGGAAAAAGTTACAGTATTATCGTCAATCAGTGATTGATTTAGAGATGGGAATTTCAGTTTATCATGAACAACTTATCTATTCTTGGTAAAATTTGTTTCTTTCTCCAGTAATTCCTGGCAAAATTTACATTTCTTTTTATAAAAAGAAAGCAGTCACTCCATTCAAAACAATTTGATCGATTTCTATCCCGAAATAAAGTTATTCTATCCAAAATGAATAAATCTACTTATTTTTTTTAGAAAGTAGTTATTGCGCCCAAAATAAATAATTCTGTCGATTTTTTTCCTTTGAAAAGAAAGCAATCATTCCATTCAACAAGAATCTATCGATGAAGTGGAAATACTAAAGACCATATGAATTCATGTAGAAATTGATTCCTGATGATCATATTATCTTAATTGTTTAGCGAAATAATCAAAATCTGTTGAATTAGAAAAGAAAAAACAAAAGAATCCGTAAAGAATGATGATGATTTCATAATATAAATAGAAAGAACTGAATCTGATCACTGATGACATCACGACTGATCCTTTGACCTCACCTCGAAAAGTTCAGAATTCCAAAATTCATATCTGATTCTTGAGGTAAAATAAATACACATACTGCGTTTCTACAAACATGCGACTATTGGATAATTGGTAATTTACGAAAAGAAAAAAAAATTCTGCCACTAAAACCTACATATTATATGAAATCATCTTGAGGAATATATACGTTTTTGTCTTTAAAAAGGTTATATAGGACAAGACGCAAGAACATCAATAGATTTTGAATGATCATAACATTTCTTGCAATCTGCGGATAAACATATCACATTCATATATTTTTATTAGTAACTTAAGTAGCTGTGCTCATCAAATCAACAAATAGAAGATAACACCATTAACCATTTTTTCTCCTAGTTATCAAATGAAGTGTTGAGGAAATATTACATATATCATATACTGAGTTAGTAGTACCAAATCGCGGATATAAGTGCAAAACAATTCTTATAAAATAATCCTCAATAATGCATATAGAATGACGTGTGTAAGCATTATGAAACGTAAGTGAGCATTGAATGATATATTCACTTTCTATACGTGAACTGTGATGCTGCAATATATAATGATATCAATAATACCCACAGTATCGTGTGATGTGATTTTATTTTGTCGCATACACTTCATTCAAATACGTGTGGTGGTGTCACCATGCAACGTAATATACGATGAATGTTCTTCCTCTTCTATTGACATACGTGTGCTACGCAGCTACTCCAGTAGATCATACAGAATAGCATAGGCCCGATCGGTATTTCATGGTGGGATGGTACGTAGTATGGATTGCATTCGATGGCAGTCTCGTGCATTATTGCCTGCGACTACTATTGTCCTTTTCTCTCTATCCAGGATTTTTTCTTCGTCGCAATGCTCTCTTTCCTTCTCTCCACCATTTTTTTCTATTCTCTAAATGAACGTGAAGTATTCTATCCGTGACTTTTTCCACACAGTAACAGTTTTAACTAATTTACTTTAAGCTTTGCTTGATGGCAACCAAACGGTTCACCAAAAGTGCTATCAATTTCAAAACAGTTGGTGATTTGGTTGGCGAAAAGCACACCAAAGAAGTTACTGCTCTTGCTGTAAGTTTCCTTATTCCTATGGAATTATCAACCTCGCCTATCATTCATTATCTTTTTTATTTTCACCATGATTACTACTGTATTAATTACATTATCTAGAGTCCTTTAGTTCTGTAAGCATTACATTATTCTTATGTTTATCATTACCATTGTCTCTCATTATCACATATCACTTAACCATCTCTGTCATTTTGATGGCCATTAAAATGCTATGATATATTGTAAATATTATCTTATATTCCATATCATAAATATTTTATCTGATGTCTTTTCTAAATATTCCAGCAACATCATCAGCAATATTTGAGTACTGTGATGTCCAAACCTGCGGAACTGCCAAAATATGATTTCGACAAGTTGAAAAAACAAATGCCTCATCATGCAACTACATTGGACAAGCTGCAAAAACAATATGAAGCAATCAAAATTCCATTTCATACTGTACCAGAGCAGTTCGTAAAAGTGCGGTTTTTATTTTTATTTTGAGGTATCTGTCCGCAGTTCATGTTTCGATGAGACAGTCATCATCAAGAGGTTATATCTTTTACAGCTGAAGATGTTAATTAAATGCTTGGAAGTCTGGAATAAATTGTTTTAGAGATATCGTTACTTACTAGTGTATGAAAACCATATTAATACTGATGTATCTTTGAGATTATTTTTAGTATTTTTTGGATGGAGTTTTTTTTCTTCTACAAATGTACCTGCTTTTATTTTCATTTCAGTTTTTTTATTTGGACGAAAGTTCTGTTTAGGAGATTGATGATTATTTGAAATATGTCACCACCAAAATGGATTTTTTGAATCGTAAACTGGTAGACGCTACAGAGGATGAAAAAAAAGCAAGTTTTCCAGGATTATGCTTTTCCTTGCGCTCTTATTTAAGTCACTATAGCGCTATATTGCATAGCAACATAGCTTTTATCGCCATGAAAAGTTTCCTTCGGAAACACCAACTATTGCTACAGCATTGGCATTAATTATTACACTTTAATAGTTTCTCGAATTGTGGCTTGATTAATATTAGAACATCCCCACTCCTCAATCTCTTGTAAGATTGAACCCAGTCTTCTTTCTCAACCTTCCTATTTAATAATTAAACGCATTCTGATTCTTAATTTTCACAAAATTTGCAGATAAAAGCGAAATATGAAAACATGCCACCGATCGAACACTTTCGACGAGAACATTATGCAAAATTTTTCCCAGAGGTGCATCGCGATGTTCGTTTACCAATTGAGCGCTTCACTATGGGATGGGGTACTACTAATACCCCGGAGCATTTCGAAGAGCTGAAAGAACTGTTTAAAGATTATCGTTCACGTAAAGTGCCTGAGCATCTGCAGAAGTGATTGTGTCTCAGCATAGCTCTATATTAGAACTCTTTTGTGTATATCTTCCTTATTTTTCTGTATGGAATAATTTGATTGACTAATGATAAAATTTAGTACCTTTTTGTGCTCTTTTCTGTCTTGTTCATGAACAAAGAATATCACATCTCTTTCCTTTTTGTTTATTATTTGAAATTTACAGTCTCCGATAGTTTTAATTTCTGTTTAAAGTTAAAGTCCCTTCGCTGATTGAAGTTTTGTAAGAAGAGAGATGAATATTTATCGGAATTTCCTTTCTTTTGTTCCTAATTTCCAAATGCTTTAGGATTTGGAAATTGGTTACTCATTTGTAAACCTAATATTTCGATTATTTGATGATTTAAAAATTGTGAAATTATGAAGGATGATTTTGAAGTTAATACAAAGCAAAGCTGAATAATCTCCATACCTTCATCTTTGATGCGTTTCATGAAAGACGAGGAAATTTTTACATTTTTAAACACGATGTTGAAGTCTTACTTGGTTCGTTTTAAGCCATAGGAATACAATTGGTCTTTCAGAAGTATGGCGAGCACGCTGGATACGTTTGTCAAAACGGTAATGGGACATACCGTTGCTGGTAAGTTGTCGATTTTCGAAGTGATTGGGTCAAACAATGCGAAAAATAGAACTAGGCTCTGATTCGTTGTTGCGTGCTGGTATATGTCTCTGTAGAAGATCCTGGAACTTACTGAACATTTAATAGTTGCTACTTATCACAGTTAATGTATGAAATATTTTAAAGGTTATCTTTACTTATTTTGTAATTTGAATTTGTCGTGCAGTTCACCATTTGGTCATATTTCTGTTCTATCACCAATTGGTCTCTGGAACTTATACGATTTAGCATCATGGCGAGAATTGGCTGATCTTCATCGGAAAGCTGTATATGATGTTTTGGAACGGAATCTTTCTCATTTAGACAGTGTATTGGAAACACTTACTGTTGATCGATATTCGATGTCAGTTGTAGCGGTATTATTCGTCAAAATGAATCAAACATATACAGATAGTGTGAAGGAAAGGGTATGATTTTTTACATTAAATTTTATTGTTTGCAAAAATCACTTTCTTAAAATTTTCGTACATAGTTTGATCAGCGTTTGATAATGAGTAATGTATCTTTGAATATAAATCCCATTTCATATTTTTATATCTGTAGTTTATGTTTCAGGCTTATAAAAGTTTTATTGAGAAAGAAATTGAATTAATAACTAAATGTTCGCCGAAAATAGAGTGATAGGAATCCTGATTAACTTGTTTATGAGTAGATATGTATATTCATATTAAGATTTAAGCAGATTTTCATTGCAATTCTGCTCTATTTAAATTCTGATTTATAGTTTGAACGTACTTTATCGCAGGTGGAATCGATGGTTCCATTTTTTGATAGTATGCAGATCTCATTCATTCCTGATATCTGTGAGTTTATGGTTATTTCATTTTCATAAGTTTGTTTATAAGTTCTTTTGGGTTTAAACAAGTTTAAACAAATGTTTAAACAAATGCGTAGTCTGCTGTAAATATACACAAACTTGAATATTACATATCATGTGTTTTTCAGATGTGTTGCTTTTCCGGAAAATATACGAGTATTGTCTTCTCCAAATTAACAAGGTGTATTTAATAACATGCACTGTCGGGTTTTCTATACCATAAAATGATTTTGTTATTGCCGTTATATTGATGCAGTATGAATATATTTGGAGATTACTAATGACTGGGAAAGTACGTGGAGGTAGTGATAACCCAATAGAACAATTTCTAAAAACCATTTGTCACATGGCCTGATTTTTTCTAGAACCAAGTGAAAATAAAATTACTTTTTCATTTATTAATAAACCTGACTGTATTATACTAAGTAGCTATAAGTAGATATGTCGTACTTAAAGTACGGGAATATTGGTCTTTTGCAATAACAGGTTAGCAGAATAAAATCTTCAAGAATTATTATAGATTGAAATTTGCAGCCAGCTCGTGGTATCATGTTGCTTTCAAATGCAATCAGTGTATTAGTAAAAAATGAAAAGGATGTGGTTACCTCGTTACATCCATGTCTCTTTTGTTTGTGCCTTAAGGCTCGTATACATGATCCGGCCATGCCGTTCCTGCATCTTGCCGTACCGAAAATATTTAAAGAAGTAGGCTGAATTTAAATAATTTATGACTGACATTTTTATTTTGAACGTATATTAGGAATCCGATCGTACTTAAAGTAGTACCACTTCTCGCTCCTATATTTTAAATATATCGTAGTTTCCTGTATGGTTTTATTAAAACCTAAAGTAAACGCTATGGCTAAAAGTATATTAGGATCATATGGCTTAAATTTCGAAGGAAATTAGAAATTAGAAAAATGAAATACCTAATAAGTTCATTATCATTTATATGTTATCTTGATTTCAGACCACAAATCAAACAGGGCCTTATATGGACCCTAAATGGGTAGTGTTATATTTTTATTACGGTGGTTTGCTTTATGCGGTTTTGGGTCGTTACGAAGAAGCATTTGCAATGATGCAGAAAGCATGTTGCATGCCAGCAATTTCTCCAAGCGCTATAGTTGTTCGGGCTTACAAGGTTATTTTTTCACATTAAAATTCTAATGTTATTACAGGCTATATTAATTTTCTAAGATGTAGCTAGTTCATTAGAGATTTGTTTTTACAAGAAATTTCGAAACAGTTTTCCACTCTACTTGAATATTATCCACTCATTGGACTGAGGTATTTAAACTGAATGTTGAGATGAGGTATGTAAATCTTGCATAATTTTCCCATAAATTTGCAGATATATGTGCTGCTGTCGTTACTTTTGCATGGGAAAACACGTCGTTTGTCTAATTATCGATCTCCAGTGATGACTCGCAATATTATTCCACTTTGTACAGATTATTCGGCATTGGAGAGGATATGTGAAAATGAAGAAGAGAATTTCGACAAAGCCAGTGCCATACTTCAGTATCTGGAAACACATTATGCTACTTTCGAAAAGGTATTCGAAAGCAATTTTTTGCCTGTGGATTTAGTAGAAAGAAGAGGTTTTAAAAAACGTTTGAATAAAGTGAACCTAAAATTGCTCTGTTTTATGTATTTAAAAAATGGCATCACAGAAGAAATTCAAAGTTTTGTGCGATTTTTTCTGGACTATAATCTCTTTTTACTGATTATGGGGAGAAAAGATTTCCTTTTGGAATGATTTGATATTTCTTAGCGAAATTTCGTTGCATCACTTAATTTCCAGTTTCTTATCTAATTTGTATGCTTCACAGGACAATACCATTGGCTTGGTAAAAGTTGTGGTTAGAAGTATTCGTGAAAAGTCAATCAAAAAGCTAACTGAGGTTGGTTATTTTAAAATATATTTATCAAAGTATCATCGATCAATTTCTATTCAATATAGAATTATAGAATTATGTAGTTTCAAGTACATATTTTAATATTTGGTGCAATATATAGGAAAGTTTTTATACCAGATAAGCACAGGGAATTGTTATTAAGAAAAGGTGATAACTAACATGGCTCGCAACATTATTGACCAATAATTTATCTTTATCGCTTCCATTTTTGGAACTCAGTAATATAAAAAAGTTTGCGAGAAATTCATACTCCGGCTGCTTTTTATATAGTTTCGAAAAATACTTTTGGTCTCAATAAATGAATTTTTTATTTAGTGTTTCATATCGATTTCAATGTCGGATTTAGCACGACGATGTCATTTAGATGACAGTAATCACGCCGAACTTTATCTTCGTGATATGGATAAAGAGGGAAAAATTAGTGTCCGTATCGACAAAAAACAAGGCATTGTTTATTTTGATGACATAAAGGTTTGCTAAATGTTTTTGTTCAATCTCTGTTAGAAATAGGGAATATGGAAAGAGTTTCTATCGATTATTTTTATATCGATTTCAATATCTCGATCATTGAATGGCTTATTTCGTTTGATTAATTTTACATTAATATTTTACGTTTTACATACATCATTCGTATGTTAGATTCATTAGTTAAAATATTGAACATTTCTGAATATTCTAGTTTTTAATATGAAACACATTAAATTTTAATTTGCTTATGATTCGAATTTGAACTTAAAAAAAATTATTCCATATTGAATGATATCTGAACAAATAATAATTTGTAGGCAGAAGCAGATGAGCATGAAGTGGATAAAGCTGCAAATATTATATACACGTTAGATGCTTTAATGAAACAATTTGATGACCGGATTCGTGTCAATCCCTCTTACATTTCACGCGTTGGACGACCATTAGCTCGGGGAGTTTCTGCAATTCCTCCGGATGAAGGTTTGGGACATCCAAGTTCTATTTTCATGCCTAACGTTAATGTTGGTGATATTGAATCTGCTGCTGGCAGACCCATGGATATGGTTGATTAGTTCTTATTGATATAGTGAAGAATATTGTAGCTTCAAAAATTTTTATGATGAGTACCTGAATTGATATCCCTTAAAAAAGCAAATATATGAACTTAAGTCTTCAAATCATATCAATATTAGAATCAGTATGAAGAAACAGATTATATATTCTGAACTTTTGCTTGAAGTTTCAATCGTTATTCTCATGGATAATGCAGCAATATTCAAATTTATTATTTTTGAAAAAATGAATCAAAAGTGAGACCAATTTTTTATGTATATCGTCATATTTCCATCGTTGCATTTTCATGCATATTGGTTCACTCCACTTTTGTAAAAAAATATGTTTTATCTCAATCTGATGAAAATAAAATATTATTTTCAATACAGTAATATTCATCTACACCCGATACTTGATTGCAATTGCAATTGTCACTCATAATACTAAGAACTTTGTTGCAAGTATTCATGCATTCGATAACATTTGTAGATTACATTTGGTAATCTGGCCCGATCACAAAATTCTTCCCTGCTCCCTCATATTTCCGAATTTCAACTTCACTACATATTTTCAAGTTTTAACAATGGATGTACAACAAAATATTGTAAGCTTTGTTGATATAATGTTCAATAGCACAATAATATAACATAACTGGCCCATATAACATCACTGCTATACTACATATATATATGCAGAAAACTCTAGGAGTTATTTCGAGTTTCTAGGAAATATACGAAAAAAATACATTTAAGAAGAAATAAGAAATACATATCTTCATATAGGCCCTAATAAATAACTTCTACTTTACAATAGTCAATTGAGTGAGACGAATCTAAACTCATTTACAACAACAAGGTAACAACTTCTGTTGTATAACAACAACAATAACATTTGCATATTTCACCTTTTTACAAATTAAAGATTTAAATATTGGGCTAAATCAGCATTTATTTGTCAACTAGCACTTGGTTAATACGTTTCCCGGAAGAGGATGTGAAATAAATAATTGCTGTAGCCCAGTATGCTGCTGACTAATCTATAGTAGCATGTGATCATAGGTCATGTTAGGTTTTATGATTGGTCATAAGATTACAAAATATTCTAAAGGATTTTCAAAGTCAACGGAAAGAATCGCATTTTAGAATAAAATTTGGCATTCGCATAAAATGGCCTATAATCAAAATTTACAAATGAAAAAGAAAGGTGCAAGTAACAAATGCAAAAAGACACTAATAGTACGAAAATAGGGTTAAAGACAACAACGTGGTAATTATTTGGAAAGGTTTCCTTCAACAAAAAACAATCATAATAGACTTTCCAAAGAGTTTGAATCAAGAATGATATGAAAAAGATAATAGATAACAATAATAAGAACTATTTACAAATCCCTATAATGTCCAAATCGCTCTGATCAAGACAAAAATTAAACTTCAATTTTGTCAACCACTGGTTCAATACACACTGAATAACATAGTTCATTTGTCGATCCTGCCGCATTCTGATTAGGTTGAATGTTTTGTATTGAAAGATTAACAAATGGATATGAGTTACTGATTGTGTCAGGCCACCAGTGCGTCTAAAAGTAAGACAAAACGGATGATTTCATCCAGACTAAATGAGTGACTAATTAATCTGAAATATTAGCTAACTTGTTCCAAACCCGATGTTAACGGTATACCGTTTGACTGTACTGATTGTACTGTTCCAGTACTTAACCAATGATTATATGCTTCGTTCCTGGAAAAGTCTGGTTGCTCCCGATTTGTCAGCGTATCCAATGGACGTTGCTAGAAGAAATAGTTGAATTTATGAAATGATTTAACTTTAGGTGACTCAACCTATGCCATTTCTCATTTACATTTGAAATATATATTTATAGATGCATAAATGAGCTGTATAAAACCGAAAACAATTAATCCTTTTCTTGAAAATTCAGAATAATAATAATACCAACAAGATGTAACGGCACAATTCTATTGTCACCAGTTAATGGTGTTTCATGAAATGGAGAAAATTGATAAGTTGTTGCATCGATATTTTCCCTCTGAAATATAGCTTATGCTTTAACCTTTTGATATATCTTCACTCTGAAATTCCAAAACAGATGTAACAAAAATTCAGATTTAGTAATAAAGAAGAAAAATATTCAGATGCTTTTTATTTTTCGGAAAATTTAGCTTCGTTTCAAATTAAATTTCGCTATTATCAGACGATTTTTTTGATTGATTTACTTCTGAAGATGTTTTCATTGGTATAATATTTTTGAAAAATTTATCGTTGATTAAATTTTATGCATACTATGAATTTCCAATGAATTCACGAAAATTTCCACTAAAATTTAACAATTAAAGCTTACATATTTTGCATTCACTTCTGGTGAATTGTTAGTGCCGGTACTTCCGATACCGGAATCACCATCTGATACACGTTGTGTTGTACGCCAACTTTTTGAATTCTGAAATTTATAATTTAACAATCTGAGGAATACTTTGAATGCAGCAATTTTCAAATCTTAGAACAACTGACCACCGCTGGCTCATGAACCGGAGATATGCGACGAAGCTTACGTTCGTAACCAACTGGTAGGTTTTGACCTATTGGAGTGATTGTTGTAGGTGTAGGTTGTACATTAGCTACCGTATAACTTTGTTCCAAATTCCAGAGACGCTGTAAAAAATAAAAATTCCTTAGTTTTAAATTTTGCAATCTATTAGAATTCAAAATTTCAGAAATTTAATGATAAACATTTTTGATAAATTTACTCGTCCATAGGATGATGGTAATGCATTTGCAGTATTCATACGAACTTCATAGTCATATGGATGCAAGCCAGGATAAACAAAACGTGCAATACGAAGTTCATGTGGGCCGTGTGCAAACCTAAAATTGTTAAATCTCTCATGTTTACATTTAAAAAAAGTTAAAATTGGAATTTTCTACAGTACAATGCCATACGGTAGTAGTTTTATAGTAAAATTTACTAACCAACAACGTTCACCAAATCGACATGGGATTCCAGCACTCCAAAAATCACATAATGCTGTCTTATACAATTCACGATTCCTTTGACTTGGAGCTTTTGTTGTACGAAGCTTAAGTTTTTCTCATTAATTTAATTACTCAAATTTACATATTTATTGATGTTGTATACCAAATTTCAATATTATCATGAGGGAAAAATGAGATAGTAAATTGTTGCACCATCTTTCGGTCATTGAATTAGTTGACGCTTTTGCAATGTTTAAAATTATTGTTAGGATATTTTACACTAACATGAATTTCAGTCGGATATGTTAGAGAAACATTCTGTATTTGAGCTTTTCGAAGCATAAATTCATTAAGTAACTGCTTTTGGGTTTCTAATTTTAGTGCTGCCATTTTCTGTTCTAATGAAGCTTCATCCCACTTCAAATTATGATTTTCATACAGTCTGAAATATAAAAATAAAAAATAATATGAATGGTTGATGAGTAATTGATCTGATTTATATCGCAGCAAAAATTTCTTATACGTAGGGAATAAAGTATTAAAAGATTAAATTGATAAGACCAATATTTTACTAAGTATTATAATTAATAAGAAATTTGCATATTTATTTAGTAATAAAATCAACTAGCTTTTTTACCTCGCCGAATGCAAATTCATAGAATTTCACACTTAAAACATTTTGTAATTTAAAATTTATTTTAACATTTGTCGCACTATAGGAAAAGATCTCATGTTTTGAATTCCCCGAAACATAAAATCTAAAAAATTTTACGATTTATGCATTTTCAGTTTGAAATAATTCCAAATTTCTATGCTATTTTTTTTCTCTGTGATATTAGGATTTTCTCAGTTTCAAACTTACGTGTGATCGGCTAATGTTGTTAGCGGTTGTGATGGTGTTATTGTCGAGATGCCACCTAATTTTGGATAAAATATATTACTATCACCATTAGCAGCATTTATACCAGTTATCTGATCTTGTTGTTGCAAATTCGACATCTCGCTACTTTTTTTGACTATATTGTTAGTAAACTCTTAAAACAGCTACTCTGCGGCAGTCTAAAAAATCAAACTGAAAGAATTAATTGAATTTTATAATTTAATTTACAAGATTATATTTAGTTATAAATTATCTCAACATGGTATTGCTTTAGTTCATCCATTACAAGTATGAAAAAAAAAGAAATCAATCATTTATTGAAACATAAACGACCGTCGAATTATGCATCTTTCTTTTATTTAACTGAAGATAATTGATGTGGAATGAGATATCAAGTGTTCGACTATCAGTCAATTGAAAACATTTCATATTCATTCGTAAATTAAAAGCATTAATCCAATATTATTTAAATTAACCAATCCTAACCACTAAAATGTAAACCATCGGAAAGAACAATGATTTGAGTATTAAAGGTAAAATGGTCATATAAAGCGCGCTAAGCATATCCCGCTATTTCCTATGATATCTACTTGGATAAATTGTGCTGAAAATGGTCAAGAATTGGAAAGTTATCTCCTAAAAATTTATGATTTTTGAAATTTCTCTTTATGAAACAATTTGTTTTAAAAATTCATAAGTTTATACCTTAAGATTTTAAACGCTTGATTAGCCAAAGTGTTCGGAAATTTCAATGCGAGTTTATTTGTGTACGCATCCACATGTCAAATATCCGATGATATCAATTATCTAGTCAGATTAAAAAAAAGTGCTTTAATTGGTTGAAATTAGTTTGCTTCATTTCAATTTTCACACACGAGTACGACAATGTTTGCTCCTTCAACCTGAACCAGTATCTGCCGAGTATTCATAAGTTTTATCTAAAAGTTTCTCGGTGAGGCTACTTCCTAATTAGCAATGTAAAAACCATAATTCTGACATCATCCTTGAATTCCTCCAACAAAACACTGTTCTAGCTCATGACACCATTGAATATTTAACCTGATATTTTCAAAACCGAATCAATATACTCTTATCACAGTGGACTATACAGCTCAATAGGCTTTAAACACCTACAATTCCATTCATGATCATTGATTTGATTACTTGAAACAAGAACGCTGAGAGCTAATATTCAATCAGAAAGTGATCTAGACTTGGAAGTTGCCAAGCATAACAAAATTAACATCCCTTCAAAATGAATCAGATCTTTCCCACCTGTTATGAATAAACTGAGTATATTCACTTCCGTGTCAAAAAACCAACACATAAACAGATTCGTTTTTTCAAAACATGGAAAACTTTCAGAAAAAAAAATATTTAACTGAAATTCGGGAATTTTCTTATTCCAAAATACTAGAATAAGTGATAATAACAATTATCAATTATATAGTAACGAACACTGGACTAGAGCTCCGTGACTTGAAAAAATGATAGTATTCAAGTAAAAGTGAAATCCAAGCATAAAACGCAAATTCAGCAATTTCACCTTCCATCAGTGATCATTCCAGGCAAATATGCTTGTTTTGCAGGCACAAAGCAACATTTTATAATAAAAATTTAGAGATAAATTGCTAGCAAATATTCAAAAAAAACAATTTTGAACGGAAATAAAATGAGATTTCTGTCATGTTGCTGCAATCATCAACTCTTTATATTATAATCATTTTCAGCTTTATCAATTTCGTGAGTGATTTTTTCCGACTTCGCACTCTCATCAACTATTTTGTTCTCTCGAACCTCTGGTGAAACATCTAAGGAATCCCGCCTTTCTTGTTGTTTCTCTTGAGAACAGCTAGTACGATTTAAAAATCCACGATATTTTTCATCGTATTCCTTTTTCATTTGTTTAATTTTCTCACGATCTTCATCTCCTGCCAATCCAGCATTTTTATAAATATAATCCGTTTGAGGTAATCCATACAACTCTTCTAGAGTAATTAGCGTAGACCAATGGAGATATTTTCGTCGACCACTTGGTGACACATCTTTTGTTACATCTTGTTTCGCACTGAAATTCAATTATACTTCATTTTTATAATTTGAAAAGAAGTAATAATTTCAAATTAGATATTGCATACCAAGCTATGATATCCTTGACATACTTCTCAGGATCAAATGCTTTGTAATCTTCCAGCAATTTATTCAGACGATCCCGGAACAGATTTTCCGCCTGCAATATTATAGGCATATTGCAAATGAAGATTAAAGCATTAAATTTATTTAAAAACAGAAACGCATTATTTGATATACAGAGCAATTTACATGATACTAATCGGCTTTTTCCTCATATCTCTCCAGGTACAAAATATATTGATGATCAACAGATTCTTGTTACAGCTTATGCAGTACAGCCTCAAAATTCAATCTACTACTTCAGATTTCAAAGACCTAAATGAAGCTCTTTGAAAAACCAGCTCAAATCATTCATTACTTTAGCCTTCTTTTGCCGGTGATATTTTTGATACTTAAAATAATCCCTATCGTAGCGCTTTCGACGCTTATGCTTCCTCATCTTATGCCTGCGGATTTTCAACATACGTTCTCCAGCAAATATTTCTTCCATTGACGACTGCTGAGGTAACCGTAAAGGCATCTGAAATGGTGAGATCATAATGTGATTAACAAATCCAAGTGGTGCGTATTACACAATCTATTGCAAAACGATATTGCTCGAAATCGACGGAATTACTCTTAAAGAAATGAAAAAGAGAAATACATACATGGAATAACAAAAGAGGGTCGAATTTTTTCAAAAGTTCATTTACAAATATACCAGGTGCAGCGATGTGTTGTTGATTGGTACCTGGGAAAGTGAAAACCTGAAAAACGAATTTATATACCGATAAAAGATCTGGAAAATATTGTATAAAATGTTAATTCTATTGTTTAATGATCCCACTTTGATAAGAGATTAAGTGTACTTCCAATGAAAGATACATCCATGATTAAGGAAACAAAGGGAAATTTTTAGATTTCACCGTAAAATAACATGATATTTTATTAACTTGACAAAATTGGGACCGAAAATATCCTGGAAGAACTTATAGATTTATAAAAAATAATTATTTAAATTATGGAAGAATGACAAACCATCTCTTTTTGCTTACTTGGCAGTTGCCAAGGCAATTTTTGTAAGACCGGATCTACAGAGAAGATTTTTCGTTCACCGATTTCAAAATTCTGATAAGGCAGTGGTAACTGATGGTACATCTTGGCCAGTTCCATCATCCGATTCCTTTCTAAAACGAAGTGGACAAATTTTAATCTTTGCTATTTAGTTGAAAAATGCTAATACTGTAAAAGAAATTAGAGAAAAACTGTTTGAATTTCCACAATATAATAGAATACAAAATACCTCAAACGCCTCAATTTTCTTCTTAAAGATTGGCTTTGCCTGCTAAATCTCAACTATCAACTCAGAGGATTGTTTCTAATTTTATGTAGCGCTAATAACTTTATATGACTTTGAAAATAATTAAAGATTTTCACAAATCTTAATGAATAAACAATAAAGATACCATTAAAAGTGATAATTTTAGAAGTGAATAATGAAAGACGTCTTTCAAGCGTGCTTCGTAAAATATTCATCCCGTGGGATCGCTATACGAATTCACATCAATTAAGTTTACGTTCAATGCGTGAGGCAGATTATTACGTGAGGCAGGCCATTATCGATTGGAATTAATAGCTTAAAATGTTTTAATCAACATTTAACTCATTGACATAAGCTTCTGTTTTAAATGCGAAAATAGGGGAAAAACACCATGCCAATTCGTCGATAATCAAACAACTCTATCATAAAATCACTTCCCAAGGGAGAAATAAACAGTAATATCAAATTTTGCAAAATTCGCAAAAAAAGAATTCCCTATATACTCCGATTACAGTACAATAAAGATTTCACATCATCAAAAATTTTATTCAATATCTTCAAAAACGGGAGTGGCATCCAAAATCATGCATCCAAACCGTAAAACTGTACCTCAAAATGGCTAATGCATACTGAACACTGTGAACATGATAAGTGTACTAATATCAGAATTCAAGTCTATGATTTCTTTTTTTTGAAGCAGCGAAAGAGTTGAATAGGGAAGAAACGTCAACCATCCAAAAAAGCTAACAGTATTTTCATGTCTATCATTTTTATACAACTTTTCGTCAATCCATAACGGACCAACTCGTGTTTTACGAATGAAATTGCTACATCCTAATACATCATTTTAATCATTTTAAATGATATCTAGTAATTCATTTCCAATGCAATAAGCAGAAATATTTTATTTTTCTTTTATTTCAAAGTTTTGTGTATGAAACTAAAAAAAAGTTTGACAAAATAAATATTCAATATTAAATTAAAAGAACATTTTTAAACAATATCATTAAGCAATGGAAATAAACACAACAATACGCTATAAAATAAATTTCTAAGAGTAGTATCCACCTTTTCTGATTATTGGTGATACCGGAAGTGGTCGCTCATGTTTCAAATCATATATCTTTGTTATTTCATACTTCTCAATTCTTTTCGTATCATATGGATCACGGTGTTTTAATTTTCTTCGACCAGTACTTTCCTCATATCCAGCACTATTTTGCTTTTCCTTGTTTATTCCTTCCTTGTTATTACTGATATCATAACCAAGTGGATGATTATCGGTACCTCTTACCGGTTCATTACCGTAGTAACGTGGTATGTTAACATCTGTATATTCCGCATTATCCAACTCATCCGACTTAGAGCTTTCTTCAATTTTGGCGTTGTAGTCAGAAGGAGTTTCTGATAGTGATGAGTCGCTCGATGATGAACAGTGATCACAGCTACCTGTTAAATTGTAAAATTTAAGTTTTTGACTGAAATTGTGTTATGAAATTAAAATTTGCATACAAATTATGCAGAAATGATGATGAACCTTTGCTTCCCTGTGACCCAGGAGGTCCTGGTGGTCCTCGTAATCCTGGTGCTCCATTTTCCCCTCTTTCACCTTGTTCTCCACGCATTCCCGCAAGACCGGCCGGTCCACTGCTGCCATCTCTGAAAATTTTTGTTTGCATAAATTTCTTAAAGTTATGAGAAAAAATTCCTTCCTCTTCAAAAAATAAAAGAAAAAACGTCTTCACTCACCGTCCAGGACTTCCTATACGGCCTCGCGGTCCAATGGGTCCTACAAATATTTTTTATATTAAAGTTAAAGCTGAAATAATAGAATATTTTCTCATGAGATTTGCGAACTAAGCTGATATAACTGCTAAAAATCACCTGGAGGTCCACTTGGTCCGACAGGCGCTCCATTAAGAATACGTCCAAGATCACCTGGTGGTCCTTTTGGTCCATATGGCCCGGGAGGACCCCGAACACCTGTTGGTCCTGGTGGTCCTTTTCTTCCTGGAGGACCGTTCTCTCCAGGTGCACCCGAGCTTCTGAAGTTTTAAAATTATTCAATAAACTGATTCATATCCGTTTTAGTTCGTTATTATCGCTTTTTACCAAATGTTCTATTTGTTGTTATGGGATGCAAATAACACTAAGGTATAATATGGAAGGCCTGACATCTCCTAAACCTTAAACAGTGGATTGGTGATTCTGGTCGGAAATAAAAAAATGTTCGAACACATACCCGCGTGGTCCTCTTGGTCCTCTTTGACCATATAATCCCGGAGCTCCTGGTGGAGCTGTTGGGCACTGAATAAATTATCATGTACCGCACGAAATTACATTAATCAAAAAATATGTTGTGGGTATTGTAAATGTTAAATATTAAAAATATACCAAGAGTCTATAATCAGTGGTTAAATTTCTGAACGTCAGAATATGTTCCGTATTATTGTTATTATAAGTATATTATAACATCTCAAACAGTTAAAAAAAGAAATTTGCTGAAAATCGACAAACAATACCTTTTGACAAGTGTTTTCGCTACCTTTTGGTGGAATCATATGTTGTCCAGGTCTACCATCTCTTCCCGGTAAACCCGGTGGCCCATCGCTTCCTGAAAAAAGTAAATCATTGACACACAGACATTTTCAGATTTGTTACCGTATGTATTAATGGTATACATGAATACTAATTTGATATATCATAAACACGTTTTAAAATCTTACCATCTCGCCCAGGATTTCCTGGGATACCTGGAGGTCCCGGTTTACCTTGTTGGCAGCTACAACCTAGAATTATACATCTTTAAATTTATATAAATTGGAAATAAAAAAAATATTTTAGAATTAAGCAGTTTACTATGCTTGTAACAGGAAATTTTACACTTTCAATTTCTCAACTTCGTCATTTCTAATTTCACTTTGCGATCGCAATTAGCTGCAAAAAAGTTTCTCTCATTTCATCAGAATGTGATTTTCACAGTACATTGAAACGTATTGTAGAGGTTTAGTTATACTAATCCATTTAAAAAAAAATTATTTAAATACTATCTGAGGCAGAATTAATATTTATAATTGATTTTGAATTATGAATTTTTTGGATAATTTTTTATTCATTCAGAAAAATTTTAAAGAAGAAAAATATGAACATGTGGATTGTGATTGCCCATTTGTTGGTGCATTGTAATATCGTCGTTTTCGTGATTGAGTATTAAATTGAATTTGTAATACATTTTTCCAAACATCATTACTGTTAATCTGAAAATAAATTTTATAATTGAATTTATTTACACTGAAAATCATCAAAATGTATGATTTCTTTTTCTTAAATTTGATATAATTGTGGGATAGATAAAATATACTTCTAATAAATGATACTTTCAGTGTAAATGTATATTTTAAATTTTTATCAATATTATAATTTTGTATACTTATTGATATCGCAGAATATATTTAATTGATGAATTAATAATTTCATTTCATTTCTATCAATTTTTCTATCGATTAAATTAAAATTTTTACTTACGTAGCATTTGTAAAGCTCTGAAAGTAATGCAGTATTGGAGCGTTGAATATAATTAAAAAATGTTGGTAGAATGGTAATAATTAGAAGTAATGAAATGGTTGAAAATAAGGTGGAAAGAATGGTCATCAGGCGTGATGACTCCATGGTGATAGCGATTGTTTGCTGTATACAATTTATCATCAAATTTTATGATATGATATTTCAATGGACAGACAGTAAGTTTGCCAATATTTAAGTGATGATTATGCCCGATATCTTATCAATCAATATATCGATGTTACATATATTCAGTTAAGTATTTTGATATATTGAATTTGAAATTGATATTGTCCCAATTTTAACGTATAGCGTTTATCTTCCTTTATACAATACATCATTTTACAATGTACAGAAGAGATGAATGGAAGAGAGATGGAATTCTATTTTCGTGCAGCATTTCAACTTCCTCTTTTCTTAATCTTTAAAAATGAAAATTTGTTAAACGGGGTAATAAGTATCAGTGTTACAGCCTTCGATCATTTATCGTTCCATTTAACAGCTTTGAAATATTAACTTTGGTTCTTTTTATTGTTTTATTAATGTTCCAGAATAATCGGCTATACATTTTAACTTTTAACTCTATCTTTTTTTATGTCATTTTGTAAAATATTTTGATTTTTGTTTTTTTTCTTGACGTCCAAAATTTGTCTTTTGAAATGATAACTCAAAAATCTCAAAGAAGCCATAATAAACCAACAAAGAGAAAACGAAAATTCAACACTCAACAAAATAAATTCATATTGCATTGTGGAATTTGAATGTTGGAAGGTTTAATTTCTTAATTTGAACCAAGGATTTAAATCTTTATCTTTTATAATCTACAGAATTCAAACCTCAATAAAGCATTCAGTAATGCATTGATGAAAAACTAGATAAATTCCAGCTCATTATTAATTCTTTTTTTTGTTTTTATCACCAAAATAAACGAAACAAATTAATGAAGTGGCTTATCTTAGAAAAAAGACCTTTCTAAATAATTTAAATAGTCACTGATATATCACTGATATATTTCGTTTTAATTAACAATTAATAATTCTTTATAACAATAAAACAAAAAATATATATTTAAAAATAAAAAAGTATATAAATACATTTTTTGCATATTCCTCGCTTTATTGCCTTCAAAAATATATATATTAATTAAAAAAAAATTACTGCAATTACACAATCATGAAAGAATTCTTTTTCTTTCATCAAAAATACATTGTGATTCAGAATATTAAAAAACCAGTGATTATCATTTTATCACGTATTATACTTCTGCCCGTAGCACTGCAAAGTTGATATGATGGCATGCACAAATTCAACCTTTAACCTTTCGATTGTAATGAACTTTTTTTGAAAATTATTACAACCTATAAAATTCTACACAAAATCGAATCATTCTTTATCGAACACTATCAAAAGCATCTTAATGCTTTCATTTCAATCATTACATTCTTATCAAATAAATTAGATATGATTAGAAAAGATTTAATCAAATTAATGTTTGAAAAAAAAATAATTAAACACTAAATGAGCAGAGTTTGCATGATACATCAATTAACCACTTATCCGCTTCGATTAATCCTCAACACACACATTCTCAATGATGTAATCTGTTTAAAGATAAGAATGATAAACTTAACAATTACCGACGTATTCAATCATATATAATATAATGAATAAAGTCTAAGTTTAGCATTATTCGCAAAATAGACATATTAATGGATCTTACAAAATCTGTTACTGATAATGATAAAAAAAATATATCTTTCCTTTTCTTTAGTTCAGTAATTTATAACAAAAAAATTCTTGAATCAAATAAGAAATGATAAATGGTGATAAAGTTTCATTAATCAGTAGCAGTATTGTTCTTAAACATTTAGTTATTTAATAAAGCTATTGATGGTAATTTAGCATTTCATATTTTAGATATTTGAAACTTAACATTTGTTTATAGCGAAGAATGATGAATAAACTACCGTAACAAGTAAGCTTTCTGATCGGATATATTATCACATTAATCGATATTATCGTATTATGCATTGAAGTATAAATGATTACAAACAATTGATAAAACAAAGTTGAAGATACTATTTGTGCTGTATGAAAAATATGAAATTGAAAATCAGTTAATAATGATAATAACTGAAGTTTGCATTTCTTTAATTTCGATTATTCCTTGATTTTTATTCTCAATACTTTTCCTAATTTCAATATCAAACATGTGGAAAGGTATAGCTTCGAAATTTCGAAACAGTTTGGTCTTTTCACTTCAGCATACTTTTTTAAAAATGAAAATTAGTAAATAAATAGAAATAAACTTCCAATTTCAAATAGAATATAAATTTAATTAGCTAAGATTATTGAATTATTATATGATTATCAATTCATCACAAATTAATCACATATTTGAAATGATTCAGTTAAAATTGTAAAATCATTCAAATTAATCAATAATTCTTATTTATAACTGTTTCTAATCCTTTGATATAATAAAATCAGTAATTTCAATTTTTGATTTTATACAAGGATGAGATTAGGTGTATGCTCATCAGATATATTTAATATTTGATGAATGGAACAGCGAAACGACCTAGATGATATATGGAATCAATGAAAGTAGGTAAATGTTGAATAGGCTCATCAAGTGATTGTATAAGTCGACCGAAAATCCGATGTAGGAAGATAAGGAAATCATAAACTAATTTTTGACTGAAGTGACTTTCTACTTGTGAAAAGCATGAAGTAAGCACACCATCTGCTACAATTGATCCTTCTACAGTTATCGGTGAATAAATGCCTTTCAAATATTGTCTACCAATCTGAAAATAGCACTCTTCAACCTATCAATCGTTTAATAACTATTTTTTTAAACTACTATTTATATAAAAGTATTATCCATATGAAATAGTATAAATAATGTTCATATCATTCAGTATATTATTCAAACATATGTAATAGTTATTTAAAAAAAACATTCAAATAATAACTATAATAGAAAAAGAAAGGTAAAACCTTTACTATACGATCCACCTGTAATTGATGATTTGATGTCACTGTGAACACACAATCACCCGTACGTGCCTTATGTGCAAATTTTGATTTCAGAAGCCATTGATCAACAATATCAGCAGAATCAGACATACTCTCATGCATCTGTTTGCAATCACCTAATGGTAGAAGATGCAATTCTGTTAGACTTAATTTCCGACCTGATTCCGTTTCCAATACTACAAATTTAGCACGAGTTTCCGGTTCTCGATGATAAAACATCTCCACTCTTTCATATCTCAATTGACTTTTACTTATCGGTACAAGAACCTGTAAAATACAATTTTTATAACTGAGAGCAATAAATGAAGAAAGTATTCGAGCAATCTTAGAGAAATCTCAATTAGTTGCGCATTTTTAATAGGTAACGAAGAATTTACGAAATCGCCCACTGAAATTTCCTTCATTGTTTTTTCACCATTTTGTGTGTAAACTTTTGTATCGGCACTAAAACAATTCATAGGTGGCACATTGGGTTCAGCTTGTCGTTGCTTTTGATGAGCAATCTGAGCTGGAGGTGGATCATGACCTGTATGACCTTTACGGGTTGAACTTTTCGATGCTTGAGCATTTCTAGATTTCAATTTATCGTTTGATTTATGATGCTTTTTATATTCTTGCTGATTTTCTTGCTTTTTAGCGGATGGTTTTTGCTTCAAATTAGGTACCTAAAAATAGAAATTATCAGTTTTCCATATTCAAATTTTAATTGCTAATTTTCATTTTTCACATTTTGCAACAGAGTTTCAAAAAAATTAAACAATAAATTATTGTTTGCTAACAGAAATCAATTAACAAGAACCTTTGTAGACTGTTCATTATTGCCTTTCTTATCAATAGCTACCGCATTTCCTGATGCCACTAATTCTTCTGCAAAATTCAATTTTGATGAATATGAAACAGTTCCGCAAATTTTTATTTCATAATTTTTGTATTTTCAGGTTGATTTCACAGTATCTGTACAGATCAGGAATGGCAAGTTAATTTCACTCATTCAAAAATCGACGATGATGTAATTAAATGAATTGTTGTAGAGAATTTTTTTTTGATCCTTCCGGAATTTTACAGTGCTCAATAATCAATCAGTCATCCGGAAGATCACAATGTTCGATAATTCATTTGCACATTCCAAGGAAAATTTAATTTATTGCAAGTTTCATCTTAACTGACAAATATTATCAATGAAATCAATTAAAGTTAACTTATCAAAAAATGCATGCGATGCAGAAAACAGTAAAATTCGAAAAATGGAACTTATAAAAATTAATTTAAATCTTGGTAAAAAGTCTTAAAATAAAATGAAAAATTCAAAAAATAAAATAAACTTGACTATTTTTAAAGTTGTAATAAATACCTTTCGATAACTTTTTTTTCATCACCGCACTTCTTCCTTTTTTTCCATCCTTTTTTTTGGTTAATGCCTGCAAAATTCAAATAAGAAAAAATATTACGAATAAATTTAAGGTCGAAAAGATATAACAACTAATTAATGGACTAAATCACAAAGGAAATGACCTGACATTTGGATGATTTGTGACATCTGCGCCTCAATGATCTGTATGAAGATATTCATTTAATGCTCCTTATCTGCCTAATATGATATCAAATTTGAGCAATATAAATATCAGTAAGATGATTACTCAGATAAATGAAAATTGATTAATGAAATCAAAAGCAGCTATAACAAACTCATAAAAATTTAGTTAAAAAATTGGACGGGGAAGTTGGAACTTTCGAAGGTCTAATTGGCACTGAATTACAGATCATTTATCTTTTAGTTTTACTAAATGAAAGTTTTAAAAAATTCAATAAATTCAAATTTTTGAAAATACCTTCTCATCTTAAAGTAACTATTTTCTATTTCTACACCTTCAAAAATTTTTTCGACTTACTGTCATTTTCGTAGCGCCAGTAATGACATGACCACTTCTGTGACCTCGACGTTCTTTTATAGTTGAAATACTCCGAGAAGTTGTCGTATAACTTGTTTGACTTACTTCACTTCCGCTACCTGTGTTCATGAAATATATTAAATCCATGAAATTTTATCAAGTGATTTAAGTAAAATAGAAAAAACCGATTAAACTGCTTAAAATGAACGTTTGCGTCAATTTTGTATTCAGGGAAAAAAGATTGAAAAAATTTGTCCCGTTTGATTAGCAGAGAATAAAAAAACCTTTTTCTGTTGTTTCGGAAACACCACTCGTCTCATTCCCCGTTTCTTTCGATAGATTAGCAAATAAATCCTTCTTCCATTCTGTTCCATTTGTTTTACTAGGATCTGATTTAGACTTCGAATTTTCCTGATTATCCAATCCGGAAAGCTGTTGCTTTTCTGGCAATGATTCGTTTTCACTATCATTACTGACAAATTTTTTAGGATGTTCTTTCAGCTTTCCTTCTTTTTTCCCAGCTTTTTTTTTATCCATTTCCTCCACACCGTCGTATTCGCCATCACCACAATCACTGGAATCTTTCCCTTTGTCAGTTGTAGGATAACCACTCTCTGTTCTATGAATGGATGTTTTGTTACCTTCTAATTTTTGTTTACCTGAAAATAAATGAATTGTCCTAATCACTTTCAGTTATTTATCAAATCATCACGTATGGTCCTAATTTGTCGCATTTCAACTTTATCACTTGAAGCAAGAAAAATTAGAAATCATTAAACTGGGTTAATAATTTAAAGTAAATGAATTGAATTACTAATTAAAAATGATAAAATTAATAATTAATTTAAAAGGATAAAAACAATATCATCTCGTTTAACAATATATTTAAAAATTAACTCTCGTATATCACAGATATGATAAGGAAATTTCACTTTGAAATAATTATATGCAATGTTTATAATAAAATACGATAAAATTTTGTACAAATACAAAAACAGAAAGTAAATTGGAAAAGTACTCAAAACTGATTAATTAACTAAAAATTTTAGTGAAATTAACAATAAAATAATCTAACATTAGTATCCCTTCTAGAAATTTCCTTACCCTTTGCAGTAGAAGTTTCAATTTCATTATCAATCTGATGAATGCGATATCGACGACCGCTTTCTTTAATTCCATCTAAATCACCAAATTTAATCATTCGTTCGGTGCTCCATTCTGACCATCTGAAATTAGGCAAATATAATTTCCTCTTTCATGAATCCATGAATCATTTAATCTTATTTCATTTAGGCAACAATTTAGCTATAGTAATTTGTTATTAGGTAAGTAATAATTAAAATAGATAAATGTAGCTAATATATGCTAATAAGTAAATGCACGCTATGGTCTAATTCATATGATATAATGAAACTCTTCCACTTGATAAAGAAGTCATTCTAATTTTTATTCAATACTCTTACGTCTAAAATCATTTCTATCATAAACTCATTTAGAATATTAACTTAGATTTATTCAATGGATTATTGTGTTATATCAACATTTACTCTTAAATTCAAATATTATATAAAAGAAGAAATGTATATTTTTCATTGCTTTTATATTAAATATCTTTTTTAACTTTTTTAAATATTATTTTCAATTGACAGCGATGGAAATTTTGATTTGATATATTGCTTTTTGATATTTAAAATTAATATCAAATATTTAAGAAATAAAAAAAATTGAATTGGCCTTTTTTGAAATTGAAATAGATTGTACGGGAGTGTCTATTTCATTAATTAGATTAAAAATGAATAGTTGAACTTACTTTTTATAGGACCATTCTGCCCAGGTGGCAACAATCCACTGTCCATCACCGGTCAAATTCTGTATTGTAAGCTTGATGTGGTTTAAGCTATCATTGATAGTTGGCTCTTTTTTACTCAAATTTACATGATTTACATCATGGATCACCTTTGTCATTTTTTCAGTATCGTTTTGGCACTGTATACTACAAATAGTTACCCGATAGCCAGCCCTAAATATGTAATTAATTTATTTTAAATTTTAAAAATTAAAATTTGTTTTCAATTATCATTAACAATTTCTTTTATCAATAAAAAAATATCAAAAAATATAATCAATTAAAAGAGTTTTTAAATAATTACAATTTCATGTTCTTTCAAGATCACTAAAAATGATGAACTGCAAAAAGATGAATCCGGAAATATCTAACCCTTTTTGAAAAGAACTAAAAAATTTCTACGTATTATCTTGATTTAAATTAAAAAGCTTACTCGTTTCGCTCAACACCTTTTATCACAAACTGTGACGGTTCCTTTTTACGCAGTAAATAAAGCCTGAGGCGATAACCGGCAAAATCCGCGAATTGTTCTGGCATTTTATTAGCATTCTTTAAAAACGCATAACCCTCTTTATCTTCTTTTTCTAATTTTTCAGCGGTTGTACCGTTTGAACCATCCGGTAAATCATACAAAAAACAATCGTTTCCCGTATGTGATTTTATTTGAACATCTTCATTAATCGACAAATTACAACATGTATGCATTACTCTATAATATTGATTTTTTTCATTTATTTAATTAACTAATTAATTTAAAGTCAATTAGTTAAAAATAAAAACTAAAATATTTTATAATATTAGATAATAACAATAATAATGTTGGTGTGAAGATAAAATTAGATTTGTTCTTGTTTAAAATCCGATATGATTAAAAGGGACATTACCTTCATTTTAATAATTAAAATTAATTATTTTAATGGCATCTAAAATCAATAGAAATTTAGAATTAAAACTCTATTCAAAACATTTGATGAAATGATTAGTTTATTATAATATTGTTCGCTTTAGTATTTCAGTATATCGTTTATTTTCCACCTCATTAGCATTTGAGTATATTCATGTTTATTTTATTTGGTTAAAAAATATCTTAGTAAATTTTAAGATGCTGTGATTAATTTCTCAAATCTGAATTAAATTTTATTATTAGAGATAAGTTTGTCTTATCATTAGGTTAGGCTTATTGATTAAAGGAATAGAACTATTTTTTGCTAATATCGAATATTATTAATGGGCAAACTTACGGTGCAACAGGTGTTAACTGTTGTATATGAGCAACAAAATTGGTTTTCCCACCGCAATATGATTGTAAGAGATTATAATGACATTTCTACAAATAGGTAATAATTGTAAGGTAAGAGAAATACGGGAAGGTAAATGAAGGGAGGGAGTAAGGGAAAGGCTAAGGAAATTTTCATTTTTCGAAAATTAAAAAAGTTTTCCTTTTATTTAAAATACCAAAAAAGCAAAGGAAAGGATAATTGTAAGATTAAATCTTTCTTTTTCTTTTAAGTATAAGCATATCACTATTAATGATTACTAATTTGCCAGTGATTAATGATGTATTACAATGATCAAAGATATTTTTATCATAAAGGATGAATAATCAGAAAAGAGTTGAAGTTTGCTCTTTGTAAAATAAATGACAAAATTTATGCAATATATTACACTAATGATATGGAACGTACCAAAAACCGAAGACCGCAAAGGATCGGTTTTTGACAATGCATCCGAATGGTATCATTCCCGAAATTTTGTACCACAATGATTTGATCATCATCACAACGATACGTTATCGTTGCTGACTGATCCATTAGCAGTGATAATGATAAGAAAAGTACTATTGACCTCATCAACATGCTTGTTTTATTGAAACCCGATTATAAAAAGTATTTTACCTAAAATGATGAGGTTTACTAGTGATTTCCGTGATTTTGTACATGCGGAAATTAATGTAATAAAAATAACGATGATAATTAATAATAATAGTGATAGAAATAACGATTATAATCTTAATCACAATATTAATAATAGTAATAATAACGTAATAGATGTTCGTTATCAATATGAGGCAAACTTTGATAAATTTTTTAAGGTTCATAATGAAAAATCAAAAAACTTATAATAAATATGATAATGTATGAATTTCTGGACAATTATCAAAGTGCTCAATGTATTTGAGGATTGCCTTGATTTCAGTTCCTCGTTTTCCTAACCAAAAGATAAAATTTCAATAATAATGATGGGATAAATGATAAACATTCATTGCTTTATACGATAACAATTCAATAAAAGTTTTTATCAATTTTCAAACAAAAAAAACCTAAGTAATTTCATCGGAATAAAATGACTTGCAATCCATTAATACTACTGATGATAACTGAAAGGATTTCCGTGAATTTGAAAGATGAATAATTTTTGATTTGTTGTTGTCCACCCAATTCATCCATTCCATTATTTTATCCACTAGGACTTGTGACACGTAAATTTTAATTTCTTGTTTTTTAAATTTCTGCTCTAAATCTTACTTTTGACCTCATCCACTTCTGTTTGAAGAGATGCACTTTCATGCAAAAAATAAAAAAAATTAAAAAGGAATCAGGAAGGAAATTATACTGCAATTCATTGTGTATAAGAAAATAGGGAAGGCATACATTTATCGATAAATTAAGCCGAATGGCCTAATTCTTACAATAAATGCTTATTATGATTTAAAAGAATTAAAAGGTGCAATAAACCGTTAAATTCAAAAATCTCAGTTTTCAAATATAAAAAATAAATAGCCATTAAAATTTTTTCAATTTAAATTTATTCCCTGAAATTCAAGAAGGGACATTTCACAGTTTAAAATTGGTCATATTTGATTAAATGTATGAAATATTATTCAAAATTTAATAGCTATAATTAATTGCAAGACTAAGCTCTCTATCTTATCTTCTCTTCTTCCTTGCTCACAAATTTTATCTTCGATTATAATTAACGAGCTTTAATTACTCGTACATAGCATTTCGATAAGTCACCAAAGGAATCCATACAATAAATGATATCTTCTAGAAACTTTTTCGCTACATAATGATTGATGTTTGGGACATCACAGATTAATATGAATTATCTATGGCTGATAATTTATATTAATCTAAAATCGAGCAATGCTTTCAGGGGAAGTAGCATAACTCATAAAATGACTCACAAAAAGTAAATCTCACATTCCTCACTTTCAGATATCATCAGATTTCCATTTGAATTTAACCAAATTCATTAATACATTAATCAAATGTATTCTAATTTCATCAGAAAAAGAGAAAGGAAAAAACTATCTGTTCGATTTACAATCGATAGATTCTTTAGAAATATGCAAAAGATTCGGAAAAAAAATTGTCTTTTAAAATCATTTCGTTTCTCTTTGCATTTGTTGTGTGAGGGAAAGTGATAAAAACAAGAGAATTTTGAAATGAAAAAAAGAAATCTTTCGAAGTGATGGAAAAAACGATTAATCGCAAATTCCGTTGCATGAATAATAATAATAATAAGAACAAGAAAGAGAATATCATCCATTAATGATAATTGGTAATAATAATAATAATCAATAACAGCTATGATAGTAATCATAATAATAATAATGATAACAGAGCAAATAATTGCAGTAATTTTGGTTGTGAAAATTGTAATAATTTAATGATAAGAAGGATTGCTTTAGGAAGCAGAAAGTATGGCTAATAATTCAAATTGTTTGGTTATCACCGCCTCTATTTAAAAGAATAACAAGAATAGTAGAATAATTAGATCATGTAAAATGTGTGAAGGCCTCATTCGTTCCTCTCAATTCATTTGTTACCTGTTGCTTCCTTCACCTTTTAATATCTTACCTGTATCCATTCATCTATTTCTTAAATACTAACCTTTGGAATATGTCAATGTAAACACATATCATTATTTATCGTTAGAATATTTCATCCTCGTTTACTTCCACATGTCCTCTTTATCCCTTCAAATTAGCATTTTTGTCCCCAATTTTAATCAAAATATTCTTTTCACTCAAATTTTAAACATCTCAATGCAAACATTTTTCACTCTTGAAAAATTGTACTATAAAAATGAGTGATAACGATCTATCCGATTTATAAATTTGACAAGTTTTTCCACTTTTTTTAATTTTTTACAAAAGAGTTCAAGAGTAAACAAACATTAATGAAACGGAAGAAAAAAAGTCATGAAACGTTAAAATAGAGAAAAAAAGTTTTCTTGATTGACAGTTCAGGTAAAGGAACAAAAGAATTTTTTCTGTATGTTCAAAGAGATGTTCGAAGAGAATGATTTAAAGTTTTTTCAAGAATGAATTTAATTAGATTGCCTTCCTTTTCATTCCCAATTCTTCCTCAATGAATCTAATTTGTGATGATATGATGAAAATTGAAAAATGATAATTTTATTTGAAAAAATTTTTGATATTTTCACTAATATTAAGCTAAATAATATAAACTAATTAATTGGTATTATTTACTGATTCATATTTGAAATTAAGCATTTTATCACTATTTTCTCCTCATATTTATTATTCGTTCATTTAGTGATAAGAAATTTATTCCAATGAAAGTAGAAATTATCACATTTCTTGGACAATCATACTCAATCTCATGACTATCTTTTGAAAATTTGATATGAAATTAAAGGAAAAAAGGCGAATAATTAAATACGCATTAAACAGGCCAATTTTCAGAGAATTTTAAGAATTTATTTTCTAGAAATTATCATTCGTAGGAAAATGATAGATTTGTCTGATCCATTTTTGTTGAAACAAATGACGAAAGTATCCGAAATCATACTCTTATCAGTACTGAAAAAATAGAACAATTACAAACTCAATTAGTATTTCCAATAAATTATTTCAAAATTTATCAGTGTTTTGATACCATTTATGAACAAATTTAAATGTTTGCTATAAATCAGAAATCAAAAATTATCCATTTTAAATTTCAATATTGGTACCAATCGATATTATTCAAAATTTCACTGAACTAAATGTTAACTTTACTAAATATAAAATAGAACTAATTGAAAAATAATTGCATAAATAAATTTCAAAAATAATTGAAAAGTACAGGAATAAAGAATTGATATCCTCAATTGCGCTTGTGCGCAAATGGGAAAATCTGGAGGGAAGGAGAGGGAGAGGGAAAGGGAGAGAGAGAGAAAGAGATTGAGGAAGAAAGAGAGGACAATAAAACACTTCAAAAGTGATGAAATGAAAGGATTTTTACCAAATTTCATGTTCGTAATGAGAAAATATTGCTCTAATTTCTGAAATAACTCAAAAGGATGGAACTTTTTAAGAGGTAGTTGAAAAAAAGGAATTAAATCTATTATGTTTACCTGTTCATAAATGACCTCATCCAATTCAGTCATATGAACCCATTGTTACTTAGGTAAGGATAAAATAGGAGGAGAAAGGGTCATAAAGTGCAATTTACTTTCGATACGAAAAATAGCTGCAATGCAAAATTCATTAAAGAATAATTGTGAAAAGGTTGTGATGACCTGTTATGACCGTATTTGTTTAAATTATTTTTTTCATTCTTACAGTACAAAAAAATTTTGGTTTAGTGTGAGGTTTAAAATTGTTAAAATGGGAAGGATGTATGAAATTATAGGACAGAATTAAATCAGAAAAATTCTCTCCTTTTTTTTCCACGAAACAATTCATTTGTTCATGGCCCAATTAATAGGGTGAAATATATGTTTGAAGTTTCGTTTGAAAAAAAAAAAACTTGAAACTATGAAAGTCAAAAAAGAGCAAAATGAATGGAATGATATCACAGTGATATACGAAAAAATCTGTTGAAGATGGTTGCCTGAAAAATTCGATGGATGAAAGAAGTTTGAGATAAAAGGAACTAAGAATATTCTCTCTGAAAATGAAACATTGTCAAGCTTAAATCTTTCAAATTTACAATAATTAATTAGGATTACAATTCAAATCGTCTACTCAAATCGTCAAAAAAAAATTTTTTTTTTTTGAGATAAAATCAAAGAAAGCTATCTAACTCAGCGAATTGCTAATAAAACTGTTTGGAGTAAATACAATCACTTGCGGTTAGTTTGCTCGATAGTTTCCATTTGAAGAAAAAAATAGTGATTCACATTTTTATCAATTCTAAGAAATAAGATGAAATTTGAGAAGAAAATTAATTGTTCAACAAATCAATAATTATTGATCATTGGTTGAAAAAAACTTTTTTAAATTTATTGTTGCATAAAAGCAAGCCAAAGAGTGGTTAATATTACTTCTTCTGTTTTAAAATCATTATTAACTGATAACATTTGCGCACATAATTTCCTAATAAGAGAATCATCAAGGATTGACACACAAATGGCATAATTAAATATTGTTTTTTAGACACAATTGAGCATTGCTTTCATTCTTTGAACTTATGAAAAAGTTTTTCTAATCGAATTTTATTTTATTCAATGGTAGTTAATATTTAATTAGTTTAACTAATTGAACAATTAATTAAGTTTAAATAATTATTATACTGTGATAAAGGGAGGAAAATCTATTCGCTATCAACGGCATCTGGAACTCTCGAAATCTCTAAATAACCATGAATCGAATGAAGCAAAAATCCGGAAATTTTTTCATAAAACAAATTTCGGAATTGACAAATGTTATTGACAAATATATGCAAAAAATACCACCAAATATCATTGCTCGAATTATACTTCTTATTCTTTTTTTGCAACTTATTCTTTGTGGTGCTGCACTTATTATCACTATTTATAGCTCACTGAGATTTGTTCCGTATTAGTAAGTATATCTCTTACCATATTATCACTATTATTACTATCATCAATATTATCGGTATTATTATTATTATCATTCATACGATTTCCATTTCTATCAGCATAATTGCTATCAATACTATTATCACTAATATTATTTCCATTTCTATTATTACTACTGTTTAAATTAAATATTTACTCATGTTTTAGTAAAATATTACCGAATTTTATGCAACGCTATGGTTTATTTCTGGGTGTTTTCATTATCAATTTATATGCAACATTTATTACTATCATTGCACCATTTCGAATTCATAAATTTTGGTAGTTATTTTTTAATTTCTTATCATCAAATTTAAAATTTATCAAAGTGTATAATTTCTAAACAATTATTTTTCTTTAACAAAACTAACAATTACTGCGATAAATTTATTGGATAATTCCAAGTTTATATCTTTTCAGTTTTGTGGAAGCAACGAAATTGTTGGAAAACTTTCTTGATCTAAAACTATTAAAATATGAGCTATTCACAGCCAGTCTAGCAGTCTTTGCTAGCGCATTTGTCCTATTCATTTCATGTTATAGCTGGAAAAAGCCTATCCATGATAACATGATGTACGCTGTGAGGAATGCTATCAGTGATAACGATTACGCTCATGTAAGTGTAATATTTGATTAGCTAATATTAGTGCTGTTCTTTTGTAATATTATATCATTGATATTTGCAGAATATTAATATTGTTCAGCAAAAATTTGAATGTTGCGGAGTTTCGATCAAAGGCGCCGAGGCGCATCTCATTTGGTTACATTATCTAACACCTGATACTGCCTTCCGACAAAATTTATTCGAGTGAAATTAATTTTTATTTTTAAATTTAAAACATAAAAACTACGGAAAATATTTTATAATTTATATTGCGTGATATATGTTTGCATAATTAGTAAATAATTTATATTTTAAAAAAGTTGAAAACGCAACAAATAATCTGAGGATCAAATAAAATGGAAGCTATTCATTTACTAATTAATTTTATCTTTTGATCTTATTTCATAAAATTAGTAATTTTGACCATCTTCAAAAATTCAAAAGTGTGAGAATTTTAATAAAGCATAATAAGTTAAATAATCAACTCAAATTTAATTGAATAAATATATTTCTAACGTTTTATTTAGTTATTAATACTCTAAATTAAAGTAATGATACAATAATTTCATTTAATTAATGAAATTATTTAATTCAATCCATTGCTAATTTAATTGTTTTCAATTTTAGTGAAATGAATTCACTGCCATGGTCTTGTTGTCGATCTAACTATGAGTTTAGTTATTGTGAGCAATTTGCATATGAACGATTTGTCATACCTTTTAATGAAACAAACTTCCGTCGAATACCGAGCTATGCTAATCGATTTAGAAAAAATTGGGCATGTTATATTTCATTCAGGAAGTGATAAGAATAGTGATAATGATAACCATAGACGCAATATAATCTAAATTACTGATAGAGCCTTCCTTTTCAATTTTGACTCTTCCTTTTCGCAAATCTCTAAAGAAATTCCAATAAATTTTTATTCCGTCAGCTAACAATACCAGTGAGATATAATGCTTTAAATCTAAATTCAATATAATATTTCAGAATAATGCATATCCTTGAAATTTTTTTAATATCGCAAAAAAACTTGAAAAAAGAGTTGATGAATTCTTTTCCCGACAATAGTAAATTAAAAATACGGAATAATCAAGTCTTACTCGAGATTTTGCATCGTGTACTTACGTGATCGTCCACGTCGCAATAACATCAAAACTTGCATTTTATATAACAATAAAACATACATAATGTACATTGTCCCTACTTTGTATTTAACTTTATTTTAAATTCACAGTTAACCATTAAAAATTTCTACTCGATTCTTTTTGGTTTCATATAATTTCGAAAGAAATTTAGAAAATGTTTGAAATGTTATATTCATAAAGAATTTATGAAATTTTTAAATTACAATTTGCATATTTTGAACAAGCAATAATAAGATTTGGAAATTTTTAGGGATGCACTTCATTAAGTGATTGTAAACAAAGGCGAGAAATAGCGTTAAATTCGGTATACAAGCGTGATTGTGCTAAGGCTTTCTATGAAGCTTTTAAAAGAGGATTTTTTCATCTTAATGGTACCATGCTAATTATTTTAGGTAAATCTACAGAACTTCCCATCATATCTTTTCTAAATTTTTTTAAATTCAGAAAACAAAAAAAGAATTAACACATGTCAAATGATAGCATTTCTTAACTCTTCATATTGAATGATTATTTTTTGCCCTAAAAAGTTAAATTTAATTGAAGGAATATTTCGATCTTCTAGACATAAATTATGCTTTTTTACAGGATTATGCATGATTTTTGCACTGTTTATGATCAATCATCTTGCAACAGTTCTTTGAAACAAAGATAATTTCAGGAATGTTACACCGTTTGTAATTAAAATGAATTTTGTTTTGATGTAAAATAATAAAAAGAGAAATCGTAAACAAATTTGGAGAGCTCTTTATATGATGGAACAAAATAACAAAACTACATATGTGGCAAAAATAAACAATATGTACAAGACTGGAAATATTTATCACAGTTCAATCATAAATGTCAAATAAAACAAAAGGGAGAAATGCAACAAACATTTTATTATTTTTTAAATTAAACCAAAAAATATCAAAATGAAACAAAATGGAACTTCTTTGCAAAAAGAGTAATTTCAATTTGTTTAGAAAATTGGTGAAAAAAGGAAAAGAAGAAAGTGCAATGAATATTTTTAGAAAGAAACTCTAACAAAATATAAAATTAGAAAAAAAAGCAAAATATGAAAACGGGAAAAAAATAATTCAAAAAAAAAAAAAAAATTAAGCCAATTGCAAATCGTTTAATATTTCGAACATGCAATTGATTATATGCCATCGTATTTTATACGCATATACGCATATGAATTATATAATACTTCTATTGCAATTTACAGTAATTTTTTATCAAAGTGACTGACTAACTTACAATTAATTTACAAGTTCCAATAATTCAATAAATCAAAATTCAAATAATTCAAAAGTACTACTTCACCGTATTCAAATACATTCTTAAGATAATTTGTAAAAAAATAAAACGATTAAATGCTACTTTTACGGAAAACAATCATTAATTCATACCGAATTTTGTGAAGTTAATTAGCAAAAATTTATTAACGATGAAGTCCATGCTGCATGATAACTTCAAACTTCAAAAGTGAAAGTGAGAATCTTGAAAATTAAATAAAAAGAAGTGAAAGCACATAAAAAACAAAATAGAATAAGGTGGAGAAGTTACGGCACAATGACTATGATATGATAATAGTTAAAAAAGTTTTTCACTTAACAAATCCAAACGAAAGAATCCCTTCTTCCCCTCTCACATTTCTGATATATTTCAGAAGTATTTCCTGCTAAAAAACCCGTTGATTCGTACCTTTTTGTACATAGCAAACTGGAGGTAATCCATACATGTTAATTTCATTCAAATCTTTATTAGCGTTACGCTGAGGTAATTTGCTTTGACGGCAGGAAGAATTTAACAAACAAGTAAAAAACAATGCCTGACGCTAAATGTATTATGTTGAAGCGTTTTTTCTGTTTGAATAAAAAGATTTTAAGCATAAATTTGATTTCGAATTAAAACAAATTAAACTGAAGAATGGTATGGCACTTTTAGCAACATCTGAGTAACTTGTTGAAGATATGTGACATGCCAGGATAGATCAATCATGAAGTCAAAATTTAAAAAAATAAAAATTGGAAGAATACTTTAACTTTATAGTTTACATCAGAAAAATCATTTGAGCGGTAAAAAATAAAAAATAATTGATGTAAATTAAAATATTAAAAAAAACTGTACAAAAGGAGAAAAAAGACTTCCTTTAAAGAATCTTCCGCCTTCCTTTCCTATTTTCATTTTTAATTTAACAATTAATTAAAGAATTTAAGTTTCTTTTACTTAAAACTTAAAAAAGCTCTAAATTTTATAAAGAAAAAAACAATATTTTAAAACCTAAGAGCATTTGATGAAAATTTGAATAGTTTACTGTTACTATCGTTATTTCGCTTCATAATATTACTGGCAGAGGTAGAGGAACTGGATGAAAGAAGTGGCGAAGTTGAATGTTGCGGTCTAATCGGAATTTTACTACCAATATTTTCAACATTAATTTGATAATTTTGAGCAGTTGGTACGATAGAAGTGGGAACATTTATCTTTGCTGCATTCTTACTACCTGACGATAACGGATTCCAGTAGAAACGATTATTCTGAAAGTATGAAAAGTACAGAGTAAGATTAATTCCCTTACTTCGTTCTTTTTGAGTAATGTTTTCATTAATCAATCATAAATTAAATGGCTATCCCTATTTCTTTAAAGAGATTTTTTCTTTTTAAGAAGCAGAAAAAAGAGAGCGGAAAGTAAGCTATTTAAGTATGCTAATGAACTAAAAGAACATCTTAATGGTGAAGTAATAAAAAATAAATAATTTTAGATGTTAAATGCAAAATATCTAAAATGAGGGTGAAAAAGCAAATCAATTAACTTCTTTCGCTACGCACTCATGAAATTTCAACATACTTGATTTTTTCTTGAAAGATTTTGAACTTGAAAAATTCTTTGAAATAAAATCATAAAAAAAAGCTAACATGTGAAGAGTCTTTGGTAATTGCTGATAACGAATTATGATTGGTATAATTATTGTTAGCACCTGTTTCCAAACGTCCGTTTACCTGTGAATTAATTATTACAGTTTAATGTTGCAAAAAAAAAAAGATCTACTTTTCAAAATTCCTCATTTGAAAGTTTTCTGTAAATGAATTTAAAAAAAAAGATCAAAGTATTTAAACTCTTTTATCAGCCATTTTTTAAAAGAGTCAATACCGGAAAGAAAATTAATACATTAGGAAACATGGATCTACTATTTTCGAAAAGTCTATGCGATGTTTCAGACTGGAGATTCTGAATCCTTTTAAACCATCACTTTTGAATCACCGCGATGATCTCATTTTATTCACTGTTTTACCCACAAAGCATTAAATTTGATTTAAATAATAAACATTGTGAGATGAATTTTACTAATACATCATTTAAATCTTATTAATTTCCTCATTCATATACCTGCATTTCAACAAATGCACCGCCAACTCGTCTTTTCAAATCATCGGTTTGTTTATCGTTTGAATCGCGATTTTGTTGCTTACAGAGTGAAGCTGGTACTGGTAGATAAGTTTTTCCATCGAATAAACGAATCTGAAAAAATCTGGGATTAAGTGCAATGGAAATCTAGTTGTGAATAGAAAAATTAACATAGTTTTATACAAGCACTTCAAAATAGAATGTAAAAAATAGAAATTAAATATAACGTTTATAAATTAAATTTCATAAAACGTTTTCGTTACATTTAGAAGTTATACATGATTTAATTTATTGTATGAATAGCTTTATAATAATTCTTTAGAAAGCTTACTTCACATGGTGGTCCAATTAGTGATAAAAGTACCGGCAGAAGTACAAGTCCATTAATGAGACCAATTAAAATGAGCGCTGAGAGAACGATGAAGAAATATTTTACAATAAATTCAAATTCCGAAAACCCTAACATTAGTATACCTAAAAATTAGAAAAAAACAAATTAGCATTTCTATTTTCGTTTAAAATCAAAAAAATTATTCCCAATCTTTCAATTAAAATACCAGTATAGATTTTGATTGAAATTACTAAAATAATAATGGTGTCAATTAGTGATTTATTTTAAAATTTTAGTGTAAATTTAGAAAAGATTTATAAAAAAAAATCGAGAATAACTTAAATAGAAGATAAGTATTTGAAAGAGGTTATGAAACAAGAAAGAAAAAAGAAAGAGACCTAGAAGAGTGGATAATCCACCATGTATCACAGGTATAAACATATGATTCAAGCAAGCTGCCATCCGTTCATCCTTACTACCCAGTGATGTTAGGTATACCAATACAATATGTACCGTAAATTCCACACCTAAACATAATCTTTGCAAATAATTTATGGAAATGAATACATATATATTTTAAAAAAGTTTAAATAAGAAATAAAAGAGGAAATATCATCAGCATAATTTTTAATTTGCATGCGATCAATGAAATATCAGATATGAAAAGAGAAGAAAAAGAAAGTAAAAATTTTCTAATTAAAACCATTTATCAGCTGAAATTTAAACAGAAATCATAATGATATCGTCATAATCAAATTTCAACATTATTAAAACTATCACTTCAACTACTTGATTTTTTTTTTAAATAAAAATGGATTCAAATGAAACAAATTATCTCCTTAACTATTTCACTATGAATTCAAAGGATACATACCGATTCCAACAGCAGCAATCAGTGTAACCGCGCTAACCGGATTAAGTTTAATACCAGTAGCACCCATGAAACCAGCCAATTCGACAGTCATCGAAATGACCACAACTGTCACCATCATAGCTGCCCATGGATTAAAAATTAATATCGATATGACAATAAATATTGCACTAGTAATTACACAAATAGCGACGAGTAGATTCCATCTGAAATGGAATGATGACAAAAATGAAAATTAAAAAAAAAACTGTTGAGAAAAAATAAATTCTTCAAATTTGTGATCCATCCCAAATCCTGCAATATTTCATCTATCTCATACCTTTTCAATCGAAAAAAAGCACTATGGAATTAGATTTTAGTTTTTTTCTAAGTAATAAATTATCGAAGAAACTCCCATGACTATTGACATATTTTCTTTACATTAATATCCTAATTGCCTTAGAGAAGTTATGAATTCAGCTTATTTTGGTCACTTACGATTTTTTACTCTTATTTTTTAATAGAATTAAAAAAAAATTGATCTGTAATTACTTTAAATTGAGATATTGCTCCCAGAATATGAATGCGATACCGCTTGGAAAATTTGGTAAACCCAATTCTGTATATCGATCACAAACACTTCGAATTTCCTGCAAAAACAATCAACGTATCTTGAGCTTTCTTAAGAATTTGCTCTTCTGTTATTAAATAAAATCACTCTTAACAAAAAATAATTTAATTTTTGAATATTAAGTATTACTTTATTTGATAGTTTATGACCTTTTAATTGCAGCTATTTATTGGAATGCAAATATCTTGTGTTATGATCTGCTGATATGATAAATTCTCCCAAACATAGAAAGAACAAAGCTATCATGGAAACATGAAATTAAAAATTGCATAAAATAGATTATGAAATATTTAAATAAAAATTTTATCAAATTTACAAGTGTTTAAGGAATTTATCTGTAATTTTGCAAAATTTTATTTTATTCATGTAGATTTTGCTTTGCAAATTCTATTTTGTTCTGTAAAATTAAGAGAAAACTTCAAATGTCTTACTCGTATCATTTTCACAATCACAGGAGTATCGGTTAAATCGGTCAAATAGAATGGTATTTGACTGTAAGCTGGTGGCAGTGCTGGAGGAACAACTTTTTCATGCTGTAATTCGTCATTCATATTAATTAAATACTAGATCTAAATCCAATTTCCAGATTATACGGATTCAATTCAGTAAAATTAACCGAGGTAAATGTCCACGAAGGAGGTGTGGGATAAAATGAAGCTTGTGAAACATAATACATCATGTTATCAAGATTGTACCATGCGGTCAAATAATTATAAAAACCATCGGCGTTGATTAAACCAGCATCATTAACCAATTTCACAGTGCTAATCTGCAAATAAATCAATAAATCATTCTAAACAATAACACAGTTTTCCATGAAATGCATTACTTCTTGTATTTTCAACATTACAACAAATATCAGTTAACTTACAGTTTATAAAAGCTTTAAATTTTGGGCAAAAAATATTGCCAAGATTTGGCATAGAAAATGGTCGATGTATTATATATCAACTTACTTAAAGATACAATTTGAATTTAAAACAAAACTGCATTTTTTTTTTAATTTCATAAATACTTACTCTTCCTGTACAATTATATCTATTTCCATACGAACAAACGAGAAGTTTTGCAATCTTTGCTTCATCGGTAACTTTACTACCAGCCTTCAACTCACCAGTAATTGCATTTACATCACCCTTTATGATAGCATTATCTAAGTCCTTCTGAATGGAACGCAACCAAGTTCTCATAAGTGACATCCAATATTCTTCACTTGGATGACCTTTTACTTTGATCACATAACTTGATTTTGCTATAAGAAAGTACTTTGTTAATATGGCTAATTGGATGAAAACAATATTTTATGCCAAATGGAAGAGTTCGTGGAAAATCGAAAATGGAAAGAAATGAGATCTTTAACCCTTTTCCTAAATTTACAAAAAATTAATAAATAATTTGAGCTATTTTTTATACCGATGTCCAAGCGATATTGTTCGATTTGTTCTTGCTGTGCCGGAAAATTAATTTTATTGCCTTTTAAAACCGCAAACATTGGATAAAAACTGAAGTATTTCTCTCTTGCTCTCAAAAATGCAGCTGGAGCTGTTCCTTCTGGCAAAACATCAGATAATTCCAATCCAAGATTTGATTGATAAAGGCCGAGACAGCTGACTATTAATAATGATGTGCACATCACAATTACCATTAACTGAAATTAAATTAAATTTATTTATGAAATATTAATATGTTTAAATTTATATCCAAATTTTAAATGACAAAATTCTTCTGATAAATCGTATCATTTATGATATTAATTAATATTTGACTAACCTTTGTGAGAGGTATAGTTAAGAAAGGGATATAATAACATTGCAAAAATCCACTTAACGTATACCACTTCTTCTCCTTCTCAACATTATTCTTTAGCAATAAAGAAGGTGGTGGACCAGGATAAATGTGGTTAGCTGTCGACAAACTTCCTACAACTCGTTTTCCCATATTCAGTTCTAAGGATTCCGCTCCAAGCTAAAATAAAACCACTTATAATATAATTATTTCAACATTCATTTTTAGAAAACCTAATCAGTTTTAAAACAATCTTTGTGTTTATCAAATTGAAATTAATTTATTTGATTTTTTCTGAAAGTAATACAAATAACCTTTTTGGGATTCACTGTACTTCCTACACAACAGCAGCCCAAATCCCGTTTATTAGCACGACGTCGTCGTAGGTCAAGTGCAATCATTGCCGGATAGATTACCATAATAGCAATCATATTGAATGTCAGTAAAATTGCTGTCTATAATTTAAAAAAAGACTTCATTTCTTACTTTCTTCTTTTTTCACATTTTAATAATGTTCTAAAAGTTACCAAAAAAAATTAGAAAGTAATATTCCTGAATTAATCAATCACTGCAATATACTTTCATTACCTCCACATAATTTCTGCTTTTTGGGAAACAAACAAGGTTAGATAATAACACTAAGTTTTAGATTTTTATCCTTCAAAAAGACCTCTAAAAAGGCAACAAATAAGTATATTCTTTTTAGAAAATAAAAAGTCTAAGTCTAAAACAATAATGTTATCTAACCTTGTTTGTTGATCTTTGTTTAAATAAATCTTATGCTTTGTTTCTTACTTTTATTTCTTTCACCTATTTGTTACTACGGATTTATAGATAAAGCTTTGTTAATTGCTAAAATATTTCATAAATTTTCGAAACGAAAAAAATGTCAAAAAGAAACTGAAAGTTGTTTACATGATGAAGTTATCAATCAGAATGATAGAACGACGGAAATTAAAGTGCCTAGAGATTATCAAAAAATTAAAATGCCTAGTATATTAATCATTGAGCAATTATAATAATATGAATGAACAACGTGACTGAAGCTAAAGAAGCAACTAGGAAAATAATTTTCTCTTACAACAACAAATCAAATAAACAACTGATCTTAACACCAAACAATTAATTCAAGAAATAAAAAGCTTACCTGTGAACAAAAGGATTTTAGCGCTGGAATAGGAAGAAGTGTGCCAGCCATAAATGCAATAATATTATTTATTGAAGTAATAACCACACTCATACCAGTTTCTTTCATCAATATTCCTGAAATAATATTAATTAAATTACATTTGAATAGAATTAAAAAATGCTTGTGGAAATTCTTTTCATATTTTTTATTGAAGAAGAAAACTTATAGTCATACATTTTGTAAATCAATGTGATAAATTAAAAAATTGTACAAAATGAATATGAAGACATACCAATTTCGTTATTTTTAACTGCGTGCTGCACATCTTTATAGTTGTGAAGCAATAAGAACATATCATCAACACCCAATCCCAGCGTTAAAAACGGTACAATCTAAATTCATTTTAAATTATTTAAAATTAATATTAAAAAAAAAACGAAAACAGCTTGATTAATTCGATAATATAATTGAATAAAACATCTTAATAATAAGCATTTCATCTTCCCAATAATAATTAATAAATATGAGGAGAAATGTAAGAATTATAAATTCAAGTTTTTAATCTAATTTTTAAAATAAATATTCCTTCAAGAGATGAAATTATCGACAGGTGAATCAAAAGGCTAACAAGTATACCCCATATTTTAAAGATACTCATGAATTTTTTAATAAGCAAAGAGATGAAGGAAAAAAAGTGATAAATGAAAATAATACTTGTGTTGTAGCTGCATTAAAATGAATACCCATATATGAAGATACTCCAAGACCGGAAATACTCGCATAAGTAACCAGAAAGACTCCAAGCATACTAAGGCCAACTGATGAATTTACTGCAAACCACCAACCATCCCAATTTAATTGTGACCAGGCAGCATAAATAAACTGTAATTCGCATTCAATTCACCAGTAGAAATATTACACGATCATATAATTTCTAAAGATATAGTTGTTTCCTACTGACAATTACTATATTAACTGTTATGGTCCGTGTATTGAGAGATAAAAAACGATCAGAACCTCTTGAAAAGTGTATCAAAAATGCACTGAATTGCAAAAAATGTCTAGGGTTTTAAACTATCTCGAATTCTCGCCAAAATCAATTAACAAAAATTTGAAGTGGACTAATATTCTTCCTTATTATTTCTAAAACGTACTATTATAGAACTTAAAAATGAATCTTTCACAGTATTTATTATTGTTACAAGAGAAATATTTGCATTTCAATGACTAGCAAGACATTTTAGATCTTTGCATCACAAATTTAAAATTTTCATTGCAATCGATTCTTTTCCTCTCAGAAATTCATATCATACTAAGTGAAAATTTTTTATTAAGTTGTTCCTTTAAAGGAGAAATTTCTAAAATTTGTGAGGAAAGAAAAATTTTAGGAAGAAAGAAAACAAACCATTAATAAATATCCTATGAAGATAACGAAGAACTTAAATTGACTAAATTCCTCTAACATATCCTCTAAAGATGTTGATGAGAGTGGATGTATCTGACGATTCATCTAAAAATTTTCTTCAAATATCAGTTATATAAAAATTCTGGAAGGTATTGTATAAAAAGTAAATATAATGTAGTAATTTCTGAAATTACAATGTGACGTTATTTTAAGCTACATCTTTCAAGTTATACTGAAGCCTACTTTGGTGATATGTTTAAGGTGTATATTCGTGTGAATGTAGTAATTAAAGAATCTATATGAAAAATACGAAAACAAAAACTTCCAATATAATCTTACATCACTATTATCATCATTATCACATCAATTATCAGTATAAGATGAACCTCCGTATTCCAACGATGTTGATAGATGTGTTGTGTGAAATTTCGCTGCCAAGCGGAAACAACTTGCGATGCATAATATGGGTTCCAAGTGTCAACATTCAAATTTGGTTTCAAATCAGGCTTATGTATCTAAATTTTAATATTGCAGTGAGTATAAGTAAACAAATCCATTTCAAATATAATTGTAACGAAATTCATCTAATCAGCACTTTCTCAAAAATTTACTGCTTTCCACCGAGTTAAACCATAAATTTTTTTTAATTTTAAATTTAATTCCTTTCATTGAAATCATTTCATTTAATTACCAGTCTAATTATATCTCAATTAGACTATTTATAAATGGATAATTCTTAGAATATCGGATGGAAAAATTAATCCAATAATCTAAGTTTTTTTCGCACGAAGATATCATTGATATCTGAAATAAAATGATATCTTGAAGGAATGAAGGAATAAATTAACTGAACCTTATAGCGTGAAAAGACATCACCACCAGATGCAACCAGAAAAATACTTTGAAAAGCTTCAGCACTTATTAATTTATGATTCTGTCGCTTAACACCACCAACTATTAGATCTTCCGGCCATACCATCGTGTTTCGAGCAAATCCTCGACAACCACCCGTCATTATTTTTCCGTAATCAGGATATTTCGGCATCTCCTTCTGAAATAATTTTCGGATAACAAGAAAGAAATGAGAAATTGTTTAATTTAAGAATTTTTAATTAGCATGAAAATGGAATAATAAAAATGTTTCTATTTGACTTAAAGGAATGTAATCAAGACGCATTAACGATCGTTAAAATCTTTAAAAGAGCCAAACAGTAAGACAATTTTAGAGGAAAACATTATAATTTGGACTAAGCGACATTAAAAGAATGTTAAATTACAAAAAGAATGTATAAGCTAAGTGATGATGTGCAACATTTTGACCGAAATATTGTGAAGGAAACTGATATATAAGATTAGTTACCAACCGATGTCAAAAATTCACTCCATCGATGTTCATTCTTATTCAACCATTTCAGGAAGCTTTTACTATAACGCAAACATTGTTCTTCCTCAGCAATATCTTCTTTACCTTAAAATAATTAAAATCATTTACATATTAAAATTATGCTAACCTATCATAAATAACTACTAATTCTCGGAAAAAGACATCGTGATTGATCTACGGAAATATTTAATACTAATCTACCGAAATAATTTAATGACACCAGTCTATAATATTTTTAAAAACTTCAAAATTTTATTCATCTTTTCATCCCAATGAAAGATAAATTTAGCAAAGAGTTGATGATATATAAATCACTCAAACTGCTTATCTTCTATTACATAAATTTTTTCATGAATCATGAGTTGGAAAACTAATCATACTTTTTGTACGATTAGTATCGTAATCTTCATCATCTTCATATGCATAATAATCGGAACTTGTATCTTCTGTACGGTTTTTAATATTTGATGTTGATGAAATTGTTCTCATTTCCCGTTTACGTCTTTTTTTGCCTAAAATCAATTGTTAAAAATTAGTTGACATTAGAATAAAGCAATTGAATTTTTCATCTTTATTTTTATTCAGAAATAAAAAACTTTTCACGGAACAATATTTTTTCAATGAATTTTTCCTCTCAAATCCTGTCAAATCTTGTTTTTCCTTCTTTAAATCTGTGTACTATATTGCTATTTGAAAACTTTCTGTTCTTCATGAGAAAATAAATTTAAAAATCTACTCTAAATATCATAAATAAATTTTCCTGAAAGTCTAACCAAAAATATCTTCAAGAATTTGTAATGTTGCATCTTGTGATTCGGACTTATAAATTGGTGTCGCTTCTGCTTGCAATATTATTCGTTCATTTTCCGGCATCGCTAAATTCCAAGCTTGAAATTTTTTAAATGCTAAACAATGATTGAAAGCATTTGGTGCTGTCGATGGACATTCCGGATCTAACGGATCAATGCACCAACGATCAAGATATGCAGCTCCTATACCAGCCTGAAAAATAGTCAACATATATCATTTATGACTAATGACTTAATTAATGTAAATTAAGTTGTAGTAAGAAATTATTTGAAATTTAAAACAAAAATTAGTTATCACAAATATGTCCCCTTACTGCTTCGTTCGTTAATATTATCAAATTACTTACTCTTTCAAAAAAATTAAAGATTGTTCCAAGATCGAAGAGTGTTGAAACTTCTTTTAATACTGCGGAAGGATCCAAATTTTTCCATGTTATATTACCTTTTGGTAAGGAAGTAATGAAAGTGTGTATATCAGGCCTATAAATGTTTCAAATCTTATAACTATATTCCATAGCTTCCGGCGGATAAATTTAAAAGATGAAGTAAGCAGCAAAGAAGTTAACATATTTTATAATTAAAATTTAAGATATTTCCTTAGCCATTTGATTTTATTAGTGGTTAAAAATATGGTAATTAATATCATAACTAAGTTGATTAATTAAAAGAGTAAAATAAAACAGATTATCCCGTTTATTTCAGTGTTATCAATTCTGTAATAGGATGATATAAATTTTTAAAAAATTGCAAAAACTATGCTGTTTTTTCTACACTTAGGAAAAATAAATAAACCCTAAAACGAGCGGTGGTGATGGTCCTAATGGTTTTGATCCTTCCCAGAAGCAATCAATAGGTGTAATCCAAATGCAAGGGATTAAACGATCCAGCAATTTGCTCATTACACCAGCAAATGGTCCATGTGATAACTTTGGTGACGGCGGTTTGAAGCATATATCGGCTAATGTCCAATTTCTAAAATAACCAACAAACTTTGTTAAGAAGAAATATAGCAAACTTAATCAAATTAATTAATCAAAGAAAAGAAAGAGAAAAATCCTCATAAAACGTTTAATCTTTATAAACCTTAAGCGATATACTAAACTGACAAATTAAATTAAGCTTTTTAAAATAATTGTTTATGAAATGAATTTACATACTCGCCATACATTTCTACCCGAAAGTCAGCAATTTCTTCCATAATTTGAACATGTTTAAGCAGTGATTCTTTGGTTAAAGCATTAATTCCTTTCGCTGCAGGTGTTTGTATTACCACCTATAAAAATTGATTTTTTGGAAAAGTAGATAATGTAATTAATAACAGATATAAAAATTTTTTTTAATTTAATAAGCATAAAGACAATAAATGAATATTTTTCATTTCACTAGAAGCTTTTATATACAAATCAAATTTGATTATCACTTATCGATACCTGAAAACGACTATCGAATGGATTATCCAAACCTGCGTCCATACTTCCTTCATCTTTTATACCATTTGCTGATTTTATAGAAACAATTGGATCAGGAACATCTATAATTATCAAATTGAATAAGAGAATTTGAAGCTTTTCAAGTTATCTTTAATGATTTGAAAAAAGGATAGGTTGGATAAAAATTATAGACTTACAAGCTATTGTTATTTTAGTGATGGAAGAAACAAAATAAATTAGAAAAGATAATTTTTAGCTGGACTGGACTAAACTAAAATAACATTTGAAATTAAGAAATATTAAGCAAACCTGAATTTTCAAAATCAGATGAACGCTTTTCACGAACTATATCATACCGATAATTACGCTGTACATGTTGAAGAAAGTGCAATTCTTCATTTAAACGCCCACCCTCTAAAAATTCATGTTATTTTCTATGAATAAAAATAAAATTGACTAATTTTACAATCTATCAATCTGATTCTAATTAAAAACCACAGAGGACTGCTTTAAAAGAAAAAGAGAAAAAAACTTAGCTTATTTTTGTACTTCGCCCCTAAAATTAGAGTAGAAAACTATAAATTAATAAAACTCGTCGTTTCAATGGTTAAAAAAACGCTCTTTTGGAAAAAAACATAACAAAAATTGAAGAATGTTATTTGTAGTAGATTTACCTGAAACCCATAACTTGATCAAATCAGTTTCGATATGCACATATTGAAGTCCTACGGCGCAGATCAAATAAACACTTAAACCAGAAATGACAACGGACCAGGCCCAATTTTGTACAAATGAACCCAAAGTGAAAAGTAATGTTTGAAAAAAAGAACGTAAGTAAAGTGGTAAGCGATTACCCGTTGCAATACCCTGGAAAAGAAGGGAAAATGATTTTGATTTTATACAGTTTAATACAGTTATACAGCCATTTCATTTCAATATCTTTTATTAATCAAAAATTAACTCTTTGTTAGTCATTTCGTCATCTAAGCGATGATTAATCTGAAATTTCTTTGATTGTTCAAAATTTTGTATCTATTCTATTTCAAATTTTCATACCTTCCAGTTTAAAATATGCTTGATTATTAACATTTAATAATTATCATTTTAGAAATTATATGAATAAATAACATAGAGGAAGGAAGAGTAAGAGAAAAGGAAAGATGAAAATCCGCAATATTCATTACTTTCAAAATCATAATTGATAATTACATGCAAAACTATCAGTGCTTGAAATTTAAATCACGTCATATCTTTAATATTTTCTTTCTTCATCCTTTTGAAGGACAACAAATTAGATTTACATGGAAATTATCCCTTAAATGATTAACTAATGTATTATCAATTGTTAAATTATCAATTATTAAAATCAACAAATTTGTCAATTAATTTCATTACTTCCTCAATCACAAGTCCAATAAAAAAAATTCAGCCTAGTTTTTTATTCTTGATTTCAAAAGAAAAAAGATAAAGCATGCCTGATTCATCTGTTGTAATGCCATATCAGCATCACACCACGTTGGTCGTGCTGTAAATTCTTGTTGCCATTTTTCTGAATATAATGCTGAATCGGATGATTTTTTCCCCACCAACCATTTATCCAAAATCTAAAATAAAAAAAGAAACAGTACTTTACAGTAATTTCAAAATATTACATTAAAATAAACAATAATGTAGGGAAATCAAAATAACTTCATAGCATAAATTAGTTATGTAATTGAAGTGTCTCTGTATTCATAAAATAAAATCTTTTATAACAAATATTCTCAGTCAAATGATTCGATGAGTGATATCTGCTTAATATCCGAATTCATTATAATAAAGAATACTGTAAACGATTGAT